>JAKZJZ010000604.1:0-43168 GCA_022702705.1 Papilionanthe hookeriana x Papilionanthe teres
AATTAAAAGTCATACAAGATAAAATTCACCGCCACAATATTTCAAAAATATAAGACAACTCAAAATTTAATCACAAACAGAACAACAAAAATTATAACTTTGACTAAATTAAAACGTCTCGTTGGATGATCGGGAATACCTCGGATGATGTAACACATGTGTTGCTAACGGGATTTCCCACGGTCTAAATGAAAGTGTGGAACTCATTCAGTTGATTTTAGCAAATTCATCTGGACTATGTGAATCCGATGAAAATAACGGTGCCTGGATGACGGAACCGTGGGATCTTAATCGATTCTGTTTAATCAACTTTAAGATTTATTTTAATTAAAACACTAAAATATTTGGATTCTAAGACTTTTCTAAAACAAAACACATCTCTCATCTCCTGATTTATGATTTCTAAAACTAAACCTCTGCAACAATAAGGAGCTTGGAGCACAGTGGGCAGCACGACCATCGTCAACAGCAAAACTTGGATCTACATCAGCAAAACCTTTCTTAGAAATTAAATAACAAAGCCATAGGACTTCGAGGTGGTTTGCCTAGTGCAACATAAATCCTCAACTTTTTGTTAGGTATTTGCATAGTTGTCTTATGCAGATTAAGCCCACCGGTCTTAGGATTCCGAGGTAGTTGTTTGGTACGACATAAACCCTCACATCTTTGAGGCTGTTTGTATGATTGTTTCATACAAATATAAGTTCTAATTAATTAAAACAGGCAAGATGAAACATTAAATGAACTTTCAAATTGAAGCCAAAAAATAGGATAGTTTGGGAAGTTGCCAAGAATCTTCTTGGATCTCCAGCTTCCCCTACTTCTCTTCCTTTGGACTCCTGAAATAAACTGCTCCAAATTTGGTCCATTCCCAATTGAAATTTCCAAAATCCAATTGTTTGAAAACCTTAAACTTTAAAATTCTTTAGAGCAAAACACCTGATCATTATCGAGAGTTTTCTTAAGTGTCTTCGAACATTTATGATGTAATTAACTATAGGGGCTTGCCCTTATAGGGAACTTTAAGAACCCAGGTAATATAAACCCTGCTTAATTCCTTTATATTAAGCAGGGGAACCTATCGGCTTATAAAATTGGTTCACAGACCAAACGGATGTCACAAATCTTCTAGTTTATTTAATCGAGCCCCATCATAAAGCAGTGTGCCTATTCTTTGGGATAGATACACGGTTTGTGGTGCGATGCTCGTTTATATAAACTATTTGGGATGTGAGATCGGTTTGATTTTACATCATAAATTTTTCAAACTTAAAATTATTTTTAAAAAAATCAAATGCTACTTTCCAAATTATATATATATACCTAAATTAAATTTTAAAAACTAAAAAAAATATGCCGACAGCTTCTGGCGACTCCGCTGGGGAATAGTTCCTCTCTCCATTTTGATCAGATGGTTTTGCTTTCATAAATCGGTAGTAAATCCATGCCCCTAGTGGATCAAACTACCATTCTTCCGTTGACATATCTTGTTCATTTCTATCTTGAACAGGTATGATCAACTTTTCTTAGATTTTGGAGCCACTGTTTAGACACCCCTAAACAGAGAGGTTCTGAAATCCTCCTTTTATTACCTCTCTAAAGAGGTGGGGTCGGACCCCCAATAAGTGTGTTGTGTGCGAGATGCGTTATGAATTCAGCCCAGGACTGGGTCCTGAATTTCATTTTTATTCTGTGTCTCTCGGATTTGATTTGCTATCGGCAAGTTAAACCAAATCTCTACTCTCGTACCTTTTGTTCAAATCCTGAAATTAAGCAAACACTGTTAACAAATGTAAAAGAAAAAAAAGTAATAATAATAAAATAAGGTGAAAGCACCAAAATAAAATAAAAGAATACAAGAATAATGTACATACATTAAATCCAAACAAAAAAAAAATGTATAAAGAAAATTGCCCAGTTTATAGTACGAGTGTGGTCAATTGAGTCTTCTAGTTGAAACTACAAGACACCGGACGTTACTGACTTCCAGAAATTCTTTAAATGCCAGGAACGATGTCTTCGCCAAAGTTGATCTTTTGTTTCGCACTCTGGAGTTGAGTTCGCCGTCAATAGAGATGAGCTGCCTGAGCTGGCGGTCATCAAATTCGGACAAGGGTTCGATGATGTTGAAGCCAAGTTCAGGGATGTGGCCATTGCAGTGTCAAAGTCTGAACTGAGCAAGTCTGTTAAGCCTATTGTAACGTTCAACATGAAGTACGTTGAGGAACTCCCCATGCCAAAAAGGATTGGATTGAAAAGAACTCGGATGCCATTGGGACCTGCTCCGAGGCTCAATTCGCTTCTACCACCGGATTCACTACCGCTGTACCAGTCGCTCCGCTAACTAAAGGAAAAGATATTCTACATGAAGAAAAGTCAGTCGATGCTTGTATTTTGTCATATTCTAAATTCAAGATTGAGTCCGCTTCGAAGTCCATACAAATGGTAAAGGCACAGGAATGGAAGCGCAATCAGGGAATTCTGAAGATCAAGCAGCCGCGACAACAACTGTATCGGTCTGAAGAACAGTTGTTCCAGTTGAGACCATACCAGATAGATGGGAGACGGGGTCCGACAATAAATCAACGATTAAGCAAGGTATACCCGTTCAAAGAGGAGTCAGTGTTGCAGATATTCCGTTACTTGATAAAGATGCCAGAATTCAGACTACCGAGCCGAAGAAACCGGAGGAGACCGACAAGAAAGATCACCCGATGTCTCGCCCATACCACCGAATGCTCGGCCATACCATAGAAAAGCGCCGGCTTCAAGGATTGGCTCGATAAGAATTTCAGAAGTGGAAATGTGATAATCTCGAATGAGTACTTAAAAGAATTTGAAAAAGGTTCTATAAATACGATTTTGGGTGATTCAACTGACTTCTACACGACGACGCCGCTACTCGAGGGAATAAGTGATGTTTCTCGAAAACCTTTAACTGACCTTAAAGCTATCAAAGGAAAGCCAATTGAGACCGCTCTGGAAAAGCTACGAGCCGACGTTGCACGACTGTCTAAAGATCAAATAGAAGATACTGAAGATGAAGATTACAACCTAACAGGTTACGTGGAGGGCAAACTCGCAGAAATCAACGTCGTTGAGACCCGAGCTATGTTAGCTACGAGTGACACTCCTCTTCATGAGGAGGACACTGCGGATGAGTGGCAAAGGGCCTCACAGCAAAAAGATGAAATTATTAACCGCCTCGAGAAGAAGATCGAAGAAATGACAGCTGTCATGGTTGCAGCGCAAAGACAGTCGCACTTACAGCAAGTGGCGTCCCCGGAGATAAACCAGCCAGAGATTGTCCATATCACCGACGAAAGAAGGGAAGTCGCTTCTGTAAACCGAGATGAACTGCCACAGAAAGATTCATCTCAGAATATGATGCCAGAGAAAGACATTAAGCAGTTGGTCGAACAGCAGATAAAGGAAGCCTTAGCCCAATTGAAAGGGGGCGCATCAATTTCAAAGGGTATACCCCACCCGGAGGAGTTTGATGCTGTCCCATATCCCAAGGGTTTCATACCACCTTTGTTCAAGACTTTTGATGGGACTGGAAACCCTCGTCAGCACGTTGCACACTTCCGAGCAAGTTGCTGCAACGCGGGGGGTAGTGAGGCGCTACTGCTCCGACAGTTTGTGAGCAGCCTTTCAGGAATCACCTTCGACTGGTACGCAGACTTATCGAACGGTTCAGTGAAGACTTTCACAGAAATGGAGAATCTTTTTGTCAAGCGTTTCTTCGGGGTTCAACACCACGTCACTATAGAGCGATCTTATGGAAGAGAAGCGAAGCCAAACGAAACTTTGGTGGAATACATCTGCGTTGGAGAAATCTCGGCATGAGATGCAAGCCACGATTGCAAGAGCAACACGCGATTGAGATTCTTCTAAAGAGTATTCACGGTCCAGTTGGTCTCTTGCTCGAGGGATTCACAATCGAGACATTCGAGAAGTTACTTAACAAAGCCGGAAGACTTCAGAAGAAGCTAAACAATTTGGTTTTCTTGGAAAAGCCAACGAGCTAGAGCCAACAAATATATTCGAGAAGGAATCTGAGAAAGTTGCTGTGGTTAACAAGGGAAAGCGACAATTGCAAGTACAGGTTGAACAACATCAGCGGACCTTCCAACGTCCCAGCCAGAACGCTCAGCAATCCTTTCAGCAAAGACTTTACCAGATGAATGAAAGACAAGTTCCAACAATGGTTGCTCGAACAAACAATGTGTACTCTTTTAAAGACGAAGCGAGCAAGAAAGATGTTCCGCAATCTAATCAAGAACCACGAGTTCCGATTACTCGAGCCAAAAAGACCGTATGAAATCAACAAGAAAGGACATCCAAGATCTCGTCCGTACCACGAGTTCGTTGGACACACCATATAAGAGTGTCGCAATTTCAAAGACTGGCTCGAAGAGAATTTCAAGAATGGGAACGTAATAATCTCGGAAGAATATTTGAAAAGAACCTGAAAAAGGTTCTATCGATATGATTTCGGTCGATCTGTTTGTTCTAGCTGACTCCTACGTAATTAACAACAAAGAAGACACTTTTTGACTACCATTGTACTACTTCTACCAATGTAAAGGGAAATTTGCAGGATTGATGTCGATCTGTCACATCCCTCCCACTACTATGAATGAAAATGAACGGAAAAAGTTTTTTTGTTCAGAATTGTTCGATATTTCGAATGCTCAAAGTTGGATATTTTTATAAGACAGTAACTTCAGAAAGAATGAAATTTATGCCCTAATAACTAAGTCCTTCACTTTAAGGAATTCTGACTGAGTCCTAAGTAAACTTTGAAATGAAATAGTGTGGTTGAAATACGAGTAATTAATCCGGGATATCAAGAGTCTTTTAATTTTCTGCCATGTGACTGGGTCCAGACTTTTGGATGAGTTATAATATCCCAGGATTCATGTTAAGAAACCATTTCAGATTTATTATTTGGGAGAGTTTCGACATTCAAAATCTTTAACAGAAATATGCACTGCCAGATACAGTAATTCTCAGAAAACAAAAGGAGCACAAAAAAAGGTGTTTCTGAGGAGAAGCTTGAGGTGAGCACAAAATCAAAAATTGGTGTCACAATCTAGGCATTCAAAATCTTTAACATGTGCTCCACCAAATATAGTAATCCTCAATAAAAAAAAAGAGCGAAAAGCTCAATATATAAAAAAAAAGAGAAAAGAGAAATCAACTAAGCTCCCTGAGAAGAAGCTTGAGGCAAGCATATAATCAAAAATCGGTGTCTTAATCATCCCCCGATTAATAAAACTTGAAAGACTACCTTAAGAAGTTTCCTCTGATATTATGCTTTGAACAGAGTCAAGTGATTTTATGTCTTTTGGTCGGTCATTAATTGACTCAGAAATATGTTTGGACAATGAAAAATATTTCTATCACGTGAGCATAAATTTTGAATCAGCTTAGGCCCAGAAAGAAAGAATTAAAGAAATGGGCTATGTTATTAGCATTTAATGGAAATTCAAACCTGAAGTCGTGTCTTCAGTGCCCGACAAATACGTATCCAATGTCAGATCAAAAAGCATCAACTGTACCTAGCAGATACAACTCCAACATCAATCCGAAGGGCGTCAGGGCAACTTTGCAAAGATAGCCTTGTCGGTGAATTTTTAATTTAATTTAAATAAATAAATAATTTGAAAAGTAGTATTTGATTTTGAAAATAATTTTAAATTTGAAAATTTTAAGATATGAAATCAAACTGATCTCACATCCCGAATAGTTTATATAAACGAGCACCGCATCACAAGCCATGTATCTATCCCGAAGAATAGACACATTGCTTGATGATGGGGCTCGATTAAATAAACTAGAAGATTTGTGACATCCGTTTGGTCTGCGAACCAATTTTATAAGCCGACAAATTCCCCTGTTTAATATGAAAACATTAAACAGGGTTTATATTACACAGGTTCTTAAAATTCCCTATAAGGGCAAGCCCCATAGTTAATTACATCTTAAGTGACGGGAATCACCTAAGAAAACTCTCGATAATAATCGGTAGTTCCGCTCTCAAGAATTTCAAGGTTTAAGTTTTCAATGGATTGAGTTTTGGAATTTCAATAGGGAATGGATCAAATTTAGAGCATTATATTTTGGGAATCCGAAGGAAGAAGGTAGGAGAAATCACGGATTCGAAGCGAACTTCGGTAATTTCCGACTATCCTATTTGTTTGGCTTGAATTTAGGAAGGTCCTAATGTTTATTTAATGTTTTGATCTTGCCAATTTTAATTAATTAGGACTTATATTTGTATGATAAAATCATACAAATAGCCTTGAAGATATGAGGGTTTATGTCGTACCAAACGACTACCTCGAAGTCCTAAAACCGGTTAGGGCTTAATTTACATGACATGATCATGAAAATGCCTAACGAAGAGTTGAGGATTTATGTTGCACTAAGCAAACTACCTCGAAGTCCTATGGCTTGGTTATTTAGTTCTAAGGAAAGTTTCTTTGAAGTAGACTCGAGTTTTCGCGATGACGATGGCCGTGCTTGCCCACCATGCTCAGAGCTCCTTGTTGTTGTAGTGGTTTAATTTTAGAAATCATAAATCGGGAGGTGAGAAAAGTGTTCGGGTTTAGAGAAAATCTTAAAATCCAGGTGTTTTTAATATTTTAATTAAACAAATCTTAAAGTTGATTATAACGACACCGGTTAAGATCCCGCGGTTCCATCCTTCAGGCATCGTTATTTTTATCGGATTCACTTAGTCCGGATGAATTTGCTAAACTCAATTGAATGAGTTCCACACTTTCATTTAGACACGTGGGAAATCCCGTTAGCAACACGTAGGTTACATCATCCGAGGTATTCCCGATCATCCAACAAGACGTTTTAATTTAGTTGTAGTTGTAGTTTTGTTGTTCGTTTGTGATTAAATTTTGAGTTGTCTTATATTTTGAAATGTTGTGGCGGTGAATTTTATCTTGTAATGACTTTTAATTTAGTTTTGGTTTCGGTTTTAGGGACTATCCTAAAGGTGTAGGTTTTCATGCAACGAGTTGTTTATCATGCGAGAAAAGTAAGTGCGATGCGATTAAATAAATTGCGGTAAAGTAAATTGCAATGAAATAAAAGCGTACTCGGAGGGTCTTCCCGTCATCCCAAGTTGCACTTAAAACACGGTTAGAATATTTAAGCATTTAAAGTAAGTTTCTAGGTAAAAGCTAAGGGAAGGGTTATGGTTTTCTACCAAGTTCCTAATCCTATAACTAGTCATTTCCTATGACATCTAGGTTCTTGTATTTTAGTTTGAGGACGATTTTCTTCATCAAAGAACAACTAAGTTCAATTGTTCTTATAAATATCCTATCATATTGAGGAAGTGCTTAAGATGAATCTTAAACATCTTTTCAATATTTCTAAGATTGTTTTAAGTCCAAGTGAATTTAGTTATACAAATGAATTAATCGTCCGGGAGTTCAAGTTTTGTTATATTGCTCAGTGAACTAGGACATTTGAATATCCTATAAGTGAAGTAACATTTCATTTAACACTCCTCTTAAGAGTTATGACATCACTTAGCTTTCAGGGCGAATGGATGTTCAGTGGTTCATGATTTAATTTTAGTTAATGGATTTAAGTTTGGAATAGTGTTCGAGTTGTTTTAGATTTATTTTCAATTTCTTTATGTCTTAAGTGATGTTATATTTAATTCAATTTAATTTAATTTAACTTAATTTAATTTAATGTGGTTTAATTTAATTTAATTTAATTTTAAGTTAATTTAATATAATATCATTTAGCTTAATTTAATTTAATTTGATTTAATTTAATTTGATTTAGTTTTAATTTAATTTAATTTAATTTAATTTAATTTAATTTAATTTAATTTAATTTAATTTAATGTAATTTAATTTAATTTAATTTAATGTGTTTTAATTTAATTTAATTTAATTTAATTTAATTTTAATTTTAATTTAATTTAATTTAATTTAATTTAATTTAATTTAATTTAATTTAATTTAATTTGTTTAATTTAATTTTATTTTTAATTTTAATTTAATATTTTATTTTAAAAGGGTTTGCTTTAAATAATTTAACATTAACTTAATTTAATGATTAAGTCTTTTAGCATTTTAAATCTTAAACTTGGATTATCATTTTAATTAGGAATTAAATATTATTGGGATGATTAATTTAGGGATTCTTAAATTAAAGAACAAATCTTTTCCTAATAACATCCCTATTTTAATAATTCCAATTTTATTATTCTTCCAAATTTAATTATTTATTCTAATTAAAATTTATTTTAATTATTTTTAAATTGTTAAATAGGTTCCTACCCTTTAACTATTTAAATTTCAATCATCCAAATCAGAATAAGATCAAATATTTTACCCTTTCATTTTATTAAGCCTAAAGTTTTAATTAAGGGTTAAAATTTTAATTACCATTTTGCCCTTCGAGCTTAATAATTTCATAACTCACTAAATTGAGCTCAAATGAATTTGAAATTTTTATGTGATCTTACTCATATGCCAATAAAGACATTAGAGAGAAAATGTGATTTTTCTATATTTAATTTATTTATGTAATTATTTTTGGTGGAAAATAAGGATTTCCAAGGAAAATTTAATAATATGACCAAGGGAAAGTTTCTGTCCTTAAGAAAATTATGAGACATTCCTAATGACCAGAGGACCACTTGGACCAATTTTTGTGATTTTTTGAGTTATATTTTATTTATTAAAATTATTTTAAGTTCTGGAGTATTAATTAATTTAAAAATAGAATATAAGTTGAAAAATGAATTTTATAATTTTTAAAATTCTCTTTGATATAAAGGAAATCAGAGAACCAAATTTTATAATTTTCTGATTTTTCCTTAATTTATTGGAATTATTTTAGTGGAAATGCTAGAAAATGTATTTTTTAATTTTAAAAATTACCCCAAGGCTTTAAAATTTAATATCTTATCATAGAGACCTAGGAAAAATATGGGGTTTATTCCTAAGTGATTAAAATTCAAAATGTGACATTTTGGTGAATTTTATTATTTTTGTAATTTTTATTATTTTTTAATTATTAAAATATTAAAATAATGATAAAAAATCAACTTTTTTAGAAAATTACAATTTTAATTTTCTTAAATTCCCCTGATATCAGAGAAGCTCCAAAACTAATTTGGTGAATTTTTGAAAAGTATTTTGAAAGTTATGAATTTTTAAGTTTAATTTTGGCTAAATGGCTTAATCAACCCATTTGATAGGGTTAACCAAACCCAATTGATTTCAAACTTTTATGGTGGGTTCCTCTGATCCTAAAGGTCAGTGAAGAATTGATTTCAAGTCAATTTGATCTATGGTTAACTCTAGTTAATTAAAGTTCAATTTTGGGTATTTAGGCCAATTAAGGTTGTTCCAAGTGAATTAATTCAAAACCTATTTTTCCTAGGGTCCTCTGGTCATAAGAAACATCACCAAATTTTCCTAGAATTTATTTCACAACATGCTAATTTTTGGAATTAAAATACTCAAAACAGCAACATGCATTTGAAAAATCAATAACTTTTCACAGAGATGGCCTCTGACCTTGGAAAATTCAGGGAATGTTCCCAAGTTCAGAGGCTTCAAAAGCCCTATGGTCTCATGCCATGGTGAATTATATGAATGCATGGAGAATTAAAACAATGCAGGGAGTAAATAATTAATTAAAAATAAAGTACTTGATAAAATTAAATGATTTCTTTTCCACATTATTCTCCTCTGTTCACTGAGCAAGAGGGTATTTTTATTTTATTTTTAGGATTTTTCTACACAAAGTTATGAATTTTCAAAGTTCATGGAATTAAATAAATTAGAAAAATCCCTAATTTTCTATTTAAAACGGCGGCGCTGACTCATCCTAGGCGGCCCCGAACGCACACGCGTCGCCTCCGCGGTTCGGCGCCACCTTCGACTCCAGCGCACGCGGCCCGCCGTTCATGTATCATCCCCTCGTCCGACGCCATCTGAGCCGTCCGTCCGCGCGTGTATTAAATGAACGGCATCCGTTCATCGTCCCCAAGCTTCCTAACCCGAGAACCGTCCACACTAAATCCCTAATATCTCACTCAATACTTAACGGATTTTCGTGTTCTTGTGCTCTATGGATTCATCTTGAAGAGACGAACACATCTATACGGTGATCATGCATTGAAATTAAAGCATTTGAAATGGAGAATCTCCAGAAGCTCAGGATAAAGAGTTAGCTCATACCTTTGCTCAGAGAAGTGTGGCTTCAATCCGAGGGTTGTGTCACCTTCGATTGGATCCCGGCAAGCTCCGGATGAAGTCTCTCGGTGCAGTGAATTGCTCAGGTGTGATTTCGACCAAGCCCGATCACAAAGCTTGGAGGCTGGAGCAACCGGGTGGCTCGGAGAGGGGGCTTTTGCTAGTGGACTTCTTCCCTTGGTGCAGTGAAGGTGTAGGACCGGTCAATTTGAGGATTGGCTCAACGTGGCAAAGTGTCCTGGTTTTGGGTGAGATTTCGGTTGAGAAATTGGGCTCCGTTGGTGGGGATCGGGGCAAATTGGCACTGAGGATCAAGCTGCTCTAAGTATGGAGAATGATCTAGAGCAATTTTGGCGAGTTTCGATAAGGTCCGGTTCAGCACCTCCTTTGGCCGAGAGGGTGAGGGGTTTAAATAGGAGAGGCTGGAGGGCCTCCCAGGGGGAGTTGAGGGCTGGGATCAGTTGCTTAGGTGAGGAGAAGAACAGCCATGGTGGCCATTGGGCATGGGACAAGTCGACAAGGGAGAATTGAATTTTTGGCTCCTCCCAAGGTCTCGGCCATGGTGTTTTCCGTCGGCCCAGTGGTCGGCCGGCTGTGCACTGGTCACCATCTTGTTCGGGTGGGTCGGGGTCGGGGTTTAGTGTAGGCGATTGGCAAATGTCATGTGTAAAAGGTTTGGATTAGAATGGAATGGGAGAGGGCTCATTTTGACTCAAATTGGTCAACCCATCCATTTGGGCTAGGTGCACCACCCGAGGCTTGGTTTAGGTCTGAAGAGAAAGTGATTTGGATCGGCTTGATTAGTGGGGTCAAGTCACAATCCAAGTACAATTAAGTTTAAGCATGGTTTAGTGGAGTCATGGAAGTGGTTAATCACTCTTAAGAGAGTATGGAAAGGGCCTCCTCCTCTTGCCATCTTGGGTATGGTGAGGTGGAAAGTAGATTCCATGGCTCTCATGGCTCCCATGTGGCTCATGCATGGCTTCATGGCTCATCTTTGGCTTGGGAAAAGTTAAGTCAATTTCATGGAAATGGATTTAAGAAAAATTTTGGTATTTTGATGGGAATTTGTATGGGGCTTAATTTGGAATGGCTTCATGATGAATTTTCAAACTTAGGGGTTGATTTTAATTAATGGTATAATGAGAAGAATTTGTCATATGGGCTTTAGCATGAAATTTGGGCTTTTAGGAAGGTTTAAGAAGGTGGGCTTTTGGTTTAAAAAAGTAAATTTATGGATGGGAATTTTGTAAAGGATTGGGCCAAACAAATGTTACAATTGGTTTAGGGATGTTCCATGAATGGTTTGGAGTCAATTTGGTGTAATTTGGAATTGCATTGGTTTGAATTTGGGTTCATTTGGTAAGTGGGCCAATGTAGGTCAAATTGGGCTTAACTTGGGCCAATGATGGGCTAGGGTTGAAATTGATGTAAAATAAATGTTGGGAAATGTTTATGGGAGTGTTTCAAAGAGGTTTTGGCTTTGGTTGGGTTTTAATTTTGAGGTTTGGGCCTATTTGGGTTAGGTTTGGGTTTAGGTCAAAATTGGGTTTTTTTTATTTTAGGTTGAATTTGAGTAAGGTTTGGGTCTAAAATTTGGGCAAATCATGTTAGTGTTTTGTTTATGGGGATGTTAAGGAAGGTTTAGAAAAGATTTGGGGTTAATTGGAGTTGAATTGGGTGAGTTTGGGCTAAGTTTGGGTCATGGGTCCAAATGGGCTTTAAGGCCAAAAGTGAAATTGGATCCAAATGTCAATCAAATTTAACTTGGATTTGGTCTAGATTCATGTTGGAGATGTTGAAGTGAAGTTTAGAATTGAATTGGACCAGAGTTTAGGTCAATTGGGTAGGTTTGGTTTGACATTGGGTTCATTTTGGGTTAAAATGGGTCAAATTGGGGGTTTTGATAAAAGTGGGGTAAATTGACAAAATTGGCCTATAGTGTAGTTGAACAAAATGAAATTGGGAATATTTGGGATTTTCTGGAATTTTCTGGGAATTTTCTGAATTTTTGGATTTTTTGGCTAAGAGGGGTATTTTGGGTATTTGGAGGGTATTGGGAGGTATTTTTGGAATTTTTGGTATTTTTGGGTATGGATGATCAATTTGATTGGTGAGGCAATGTTTAGGATTGATTTTGGAGAATTTTGGGTAATTTAAGTGATTTTGCAAATTTTTGGGGGGTTTCAAGGGTTTTGGGTAGGCTAAGCGGGTGTAGGGTCCCGGGGGTCAAGAAATTAAAAATTTGGAAAATTGAAGGTTGGGTGAATGTAAGTGGAATGAAATCATTTTTGTTGAGCCATGAAGCCATATCAAGCCCACATGAGCCATGAAGGGACTCATTTGAGGCATCCATCTATGTTGTTCCTAACCTCTTACGCGAGGGCTTAGGGGTTAAAGACCATCCATGTGAATCACCCGCATGAGTCGGGAGGTCAAGTGGGTATGGGTGTGGTTTTAAGAGGTGTGTGAAAGTGCAGTGTATAGGTGTAGTGTGTGTGTAAGCCGGCTCCCTTCACCGGACCGAGCCACCGAGGCGGTCACTAAGGCCAAAGACTCTATAGGAACTCATCCTTTAGACTTCCACATTTAATTTCAACCCTCTAGGTGATTAGGGGTCTACTAATCAAGTTTGTGGAGTTTGCGGGGAGTTAAGAAGTGGTTTAAATTTCTAAGTGGTGGGTCCCAATTCTAGTCCTCTAGGATAGTCAAAGGAAAAGCCTAAGTCTAGATCCTAAGTACTAAAGAGAGAAGAAAAGACCTCATCAAAAATGAGGTCAACAAATGGACCCCCAATAGGTGTGGTGTGCTAACAAAGCACACCGCGCGTATTGGCATTGACCGAAAAGATCAACAAAACCAACAAAGATGTCCAAGTGACAAACTTAGGACGAAGTAGAAGAGTTCCGCTTGGGGAGTGTCAAGTATATCTCCGAGGCCTGGAGATTCCGAACTCTCGGCCGGGGAAAGGAAAAGAGGTGAGTCCCAAATCGCATGATGCGGGGAATTTCGATTTAGATTTCGTTTTGTTTTAGTTTACGTTTTGATGTGTAAGTTTAGATTTTGAGTTTCAATTTAGATTGAAGTTTGGTTTAAAATCAATTTGAGGAAATTTGGACTCGAAGTTTGGATTCGAAACGAGGTTCCAATCCGGGATTGTGGAGAAAAGCTGGAATCGGGGTATCGGCCGCAAAATGAGAATCGAGTTTAAGTGATGATTGAAGGGGATGAGAATCGAGAATTTAGGTATCGATCTCGAAAGTTTAAAGAGAAGCTGGAATCGGGTTCTAGTCTCGAAGGTTTAAAGAGAACCGGAATGCGGTTCCGATCTCGAAGGTCTAATGAGAAATGAAAAGCTGGTTCCAATCTCGAAGGTTTAAAGAGAAGCGGAAGCCGGTTCCAATCTCGAAGGTCTAAAGAGAAATGGAAGCTGGTTCCAATCTCGAAGGTCTAAAGAGAAATGGAAGCCGGTTCCGATCTCGAAGGTCTAAAGAGAACTGGAAGCTCGGTTCCAATCTCGAAGGTCTAAAGAGAAATGGAAGCCGGTTCCGATCTCGAAGGTTTAATGAGAACTGGAAGCCGGTTCCAATCTCGAAGGTCTAAAGAGAACTGAAGCCGGTTCCAATCTCAAAGGTCTAAAGAGAACTGGAAGCTGGTTCCAATCTCGAAGGTCTAAAGAGAACCGGAAGCGGTTCCAATCTCGAAGGTCTAAAGAGAACTGAAGCCGGTTCCGATCTCCAGGGTCTAATGAGAAGTGGAAGCCGGTTCCAATCTCGAAGGTTTAATGAGAATTGGAAGCCGGTTCCAATCTCGAAGGTCTAAAGAGAAATGGAAGCCGGTTCCAATCTCGAAGGTCTAAAGAGAAATGGAAACTGGTTCCAATCTCGAAGGACTAAAGAGAAATGGAAGCTGGTTCCAATCTCGAAGGTCTAAAGAGAATCGGAAATTGGTTCCAAACTCGAAGGTCTAAAGAGAACCGGAAGCGGTTCCAATCTCAAAGGTCTAAAGAGAACTGGAAGCGGTTCCAATCTCGAAGGTCTAAAGAGAACCGGAACTGGTTCCAATCTCAAAGGTCTAAAGAGAAATGGAAAGCTGGTTCCGATCTCGAAGGTTTAATGAGAATTGAAGCCGGTTCCAATCTCGAAGGTCTAAAGAGAAATGGAAACTGGTTCCAATCTCGAAGGTCTAAAGAGAATTGGAACGAGGTTCCAATCTCGAAAGTTTAATGAGAATTGGAAATGGATTCCAATCTCGGAAGTTTAAAGAGAATTGGAACGAGGTTCCAATCTCGAAAGTTTAATGAGAATTGGAAATGGATTCCAATCTCGGAAGTTTAAAGAGAATTGGAACGAGGTTCCAATCTCGAAAGTTTAATGAGAATTGGAAATGGATTCCAATCTCGGAAGTTTAATTGTGTGAAGAGAGACCCAGTCCCATGTCATCAGAACCAAATCAGACAAAGCTCATGGCTCCGTGTCAATAGACCTAGTCGATCTCCATACAGGAAGAAAGGTAGGCCACAAAAGTCGAAATGATTTCGATGTGACGAAAAAAAAAAAGGTTTAGGGTTCTGAAATTGAAGTGTGGGTCTCTTATGAGGAAGAGTTGTCCCGACAGAGAAATTCAAAGCTTCTTGAGATAAATTTCGATTTGGAGTTGATTTGAAATGTTTGAAAAGATGAATTTAGAGTGGGATCCGATTTGAGATTCATTTTCATTTTGCTTGTCCTTTAACTTTCCAATTTTTTTTAGCTGTGTATTTAATGTTCATGTGAATTTTATTTAGCGTTCACGTGGATTTTGAAGTTATTTTTATGTTTGGATTTTTAAGGAAAAATAATTCTCACTTATTATTTATATTTTTATTTTCTTTTTTTCTTTATCTTATTTTATTTTTATTATTATTTTTTTTTCTTTTCTGTTCTTTGTTCGAAGTTCGTTTAACTTTAATGGCGTTTCCCAGTCAATTTGCACAAAAGAGGTGAAGGCCAAAATTGTGACATGGTCACTTTCATTCCAATCATGCTGAAGATACATCATACAACTCGATCCGGAATACATCTCATACAATCCATATAGACTCAAAACGGATTATGTATGATCTTTGTCGATCCATCCAACAAGGTATCCGTCAAAAATCCATGTCCGAATAGTGAGGTACATGGTCGATAACATCACCTTCCAAGCCATCCTTGGCAAGGATGCCGTATGGATGTACGTTGGAGGTGTGATATTTTCCATGTAACTCACGGCTCGTAAGGTCGGAGGCTCTCTAACTCCGAGTCCGGTCGGAAGTGGTAAGGTGCTTTCCGTCGTCCATCCTTCGAAAGTAGCCGAGATCCGCTTCAATGGTACTCCCGGTATGCAATGTTTAGCGACATCCGCTCCGTTGCCCTTCGATATCATGACGGAACCTACCGGCGATGGTATCTTTATCGGCCCTCGGAACTCACACGGGCCTGCTATCCCGAGGTCGGATCCGAACATGATATTACACTCATTCGGAAAAGAAAGCGTGCGAAAGGTCCGACAAAGTCGTGATGATCTATGTGCGGGGGAATGCGATCACCCTTCTTGTAAATGTTAATGATGCAAGCTGTTGGGTATGCAATCTGCTGGCGATACCCTCCATGTTATCATTCTTTTTACCATCCTTTTAATGACTAATGGCATTGGATCCACCTGGCCATGACGGAGTATCCCTGGTGGGTTTCCCTTCCTGTCTTCTGCGAAGTTGTAGCAGCATCCACATTGTATTGTAATCCTCCCCTTTCATGGCATCCATCTCCGGGGTTCTGAGTAAGTGTTTTCTCTTAAGCGGCCTGCTCGGCCCATCTTTTTCAAATCCCGGATGCAGTCCACGATTTGTCGTTGTTCATATTCGAGAACACGTACGTATGTAACTCGAGGCCTTCTAGTATATTGATCCTCCTCGCCTACGATTCTCTCGAAGTATTCGAAAGTTTTCTTCTCGACCTTCCGTATTCTTTCTAGCTCGTATTCGGGATAATTTGCAAATGGCGAGGCCTGGTGACTTACTGCGGGATATATGGCTCAATCCCTTCACGTTCTCCTGCATACCTCGGCTCCTCGGGGATGATGTCCGTCAGGACATCCTCCGGGGTTGCTTCTGCAACAAGATCATGCATCACTGGTGACTTTATCTGGTGGCATAGTAGCCTTCTTTCTTCTGTTCTTCTTGAGATTTCCCTGGTTTCTTCTATTATCCTCGGAGCTGGCCTCCTTCCTTCGAGTTCTGGTGAAGTGGTGTCCTTGAAGTGTATGTACTTGGCGTGCTAGACTTGTCTCGACGCGCTGGTCCGTTGTTAATTTAGTTAACATCTTGCGGATACGGCGATTTTTATTCCTTCGTTGAGTTCTTTGTGAGAGTAGCTCTTCGTATTTCACGAGTTTACGTAGGCGCGGCGGCGACAAGCTCGCCCTCTGCCGTAGCGACTACGGACTTGATTTTCTTGTCCTCTTCGGTGTTTGTTTTTCTTTTCTTCTTCTTTGGATTGGTGGCTTGGGCCACCCACTTTCATTCTCGTCGGACCGGGTAGTTCCTCTCGGTCGACCGGGACCCGATCACTTTCCTCGTATTGTAGGCCCGCCGGTGCGAAGTACGAGTCAATCTCTATTATCGCTCCATCTTTCACCCTCTTTTCATCGAGTGAAAGGCTTACGCCATTTCTAAAGTTCGGGACCAACCGCCCGTTCGACATTTCCCTGCGAAAAGACAAGGAAAAGGATCAGGGGCTGTACTAAGAACAAGAACATTAAGAAAATGTTTATTAAAGACAATTTTTTTTTTATTTTTATATTTTTTTAAATTCAACAGGAATGAAGTAGGAAAAGATCAGGAAAGAGATTTTGATTTGGAAGAGAGAAAACAAGGAAAACTTTATTATCATGATTTTATTTACTTTAGCACATTTTTTATTATTTTGGGTTCGGACCCAGTCATAAGTAATTACTTCACCCGTGCTTCTAGGGATGGAAAATTCATTCCTTCGAAACATCAGGTAGCGTAATACTTTTTCAAGTATCGTCCATTGATCGGAAGCATATGTCGTTCTCCCTGGGCGAGTTCACTAGGCGGTAGGAGCCTCCCGAGTAGACTGCCTCAACTACAAACGGTCCCTCCCAAGTGGGTTCAAATTTTCCTCCTATCTTGCGGTGTGCAAGAATAGGTCTTTTGAGAACGAGAACCAAATCACCAACTTTGAAGGTTCTTGGACAGACCAGTCTGTCATGGGCTTGAACCATCTTAGCTTGGTATAGTTCTAAATTCTGGCCGTGCTGCAAGTCTTTTCCCTTCCGGGCTTTCCAATTCCTCTAGTCGTAATTTAGCATTCTCTTCGTCGTTATTTTGTTTGCAACTGCAATTACGAGTGAAGGAAGGCTTGGACCTCTAAGGGTAACACCTTGCCTCGGACCCATACACCGGAGCGTAAGGTGTAGCTTGAGTAGGAGTTCGAAGGTTGTCCGGTAGGCCCATAAGGCTTCTAATAACTTCTCGTGCCAATTTCTCTTATTGTCGTCTAAAGTCTTCTTTAAAATTTGAACGAGAGTTTTATTAAAAGCCTCGACAAGGCCGTTTGCTCTCGGGTAGTAAATTGTTGAATACCGCCGGTCGATTCAGTGTCTCCTGACAAAATTGTTGATTTGCGTGCTTCGAATGCTGACCCATTATACGAGATGATCTGCGCGGCACTCCGAAACGGTAAACAACTTGGTTCTTGAAAAATTGTAGCACATGGTGTGCTTTTACTTCTCTAAGTGGAACTGCCTCTGCCCACTTGGAAAAGTAATCTGTAGCCGCAAGAATGAAGCGATGTCCTTTCGAAGATGGTGGTTCTATTGGACCTACTATATCCATGCCCCAACATTCAAATGGCCACGATGCGATTGTCGGATGTAGCACGTTTGGAGGTTGGTGTAGAACCACTCCGTGCACTCGGCACCGGTGACGGCTCTTGGCGATTTTCATGCGGTCGGTCATCATCGAGGGCCGGTAGTACCCTAGTCTTTTAATTTTCATTTTCATCTTCGGACCGACTGGTGAGCGCCACGAGTCCCGAATGCACCTCTTTAACAATTTCACGGGCCTCGGACCCGCTTAGGCACCTTAGCCACATTTGATCAAAAGACCTTACGTATAACGTATTGTTTACTAATGCGTAGGACGGAGTTCTTTTCTTGATCCGATGGGCTAACGACCTATCGTCCGGTAGTTTTCCTGTTTTCGGGTAATCTATTAATGGTCGTCGCCGATCTTCCGTGTTTTCCGTCACTCGCTGCAATTGATCCTTTTTCTTTTTCGATTTGTGTATTGTGTCTATGTCGAGCTGTGATAGGACTCGACGTCCGTGAACCGACACTCCCATCGATTCATCTTGCAAACAGGCAAATTCTTTTGCGAGACGGGCTAGCGCATCTGCTAAAGCGTTTTCTTTTCTGGGAATCTTGTAGATTGTTACATTCAGAATTTGTTCCAACAGCTGTATGGCATACTGAAAGTATTGCTCGAGTCTCGGTTTTAAAATTCTGTATTGTCCGGCGATCTGTTGAATGATTAACTGCGAATCCCAGTAGATGTTGATGTCTGTTACGCCCATTTGAATAGTTAATTCCAGTCCTGTTATGAGGGCTTCATATTCCGCTCGTTATTTGTACACGGCTACGTTAAGTGGTAGGAGTATCTTAACATCCCCGCTCCGGTGTTATAAAGATTAGTCGATCCCCGCCTTGCCGGGTACTCATCACTTGCGATTCTTCGTCTTTGTGTGCTCGAAGATGCTCCGTCGAAATATAATTGCCGGCGTCGATCATCGGGGTCTTCTAGGTTCATTATTTGTTCATCCGGCAAATCGTCATTAAGAGGAGATTCTGCCGGCAAAGGGTGTCGTTGCGAGGAAGTCCGCTAGGACTTGTCCTTTTACGGCACGAAGAGGCACAAAAGTTATATCGAATTGCAATAATATCATTGATCATCCGGCAAGTCCGCTGGAAAGCGTTGGACGGGTCATCAAGTATTGCAATGGATTAAATTTCGAGATCGGAGTTGACCTTATGAGAAAGCATGTAATGCCCGAGCTTTTGAGCGGCGAAGATCGGGGCCAAACAATGCTTTTCAATTGTGGGATACCTTATTTCCGTCGGCGATGAACGACGGCTTAGGTAATAAAGAGCATTTTCTTTACCCTCATCATTAACTCAGGCTAACGGGCTCCGAGAGAGTCGTCTAAAGCCGCGGTATAAAGTATCAACGGTCTACCCGAGGCCTGGGGCTGCTAAGACGGGAGGTGTCATTAAATATTGTTTAATGTCCTCGAAGGGCCTACGGCATTTCTCTTCCCAAATAAATTTGGCATCCTTTTTAACTAGTGTCGAGAAAGGTGACACCTACCGACAAGTTTGAGATAAAGCGTCGAAGATATGCCGGCTTCCCTTGAAAAGATCGTAGTTGTTTTAAGGTTACGGGAGGTGGCATTTCTAAGATAGCTTTAATCTTTTCCGGTTCGATTTCAATCCCACGATGTCGGACAACGAATCCTAAGAATTTCCGGAGGTGACGCCGAAGGCGCATTTTAAGGGATTCATCTTAAGGTTAAATTGTCTTAATCGTTCGAAAACAATTCTCAAATCATACGGTGTGGTTTTCCTTTACTTTGCTTTTGATGACTACATCGTCCACGTAGCATTCGACTTGATTGTGGATGAGATCATCAAAAATTCTTGTCATTGCTCTACGGTAGGTTGCTCCTGCGTTCTTCGATCCGAATGGCATCACTTTGTGTAGCAATATACTCCGATCGGCGTTCGAATCGTTGTAAGTTTTTCATCTTACGGAGCCATTTTTATCCGGTTGTATCCCGAAGATCCATCCATGAACGAGAATATTTCATGTGTCGAAGCAATGTCGATCATTAATTCAGGATCGGTAGAGGGAATTCATCTTTTGGACATGCCTTGTTTAAATCTCCGAAATCCACACAAATTCCGATCCGACCATTCTTCTTCCCGATCGGTACCACATTGGCTAACCAAGTCGGGTATTGTTCTTCACGGACAAATTTAGCGTCTATTAGCTTTTTAACTTCGGCTATGACTTGTTGTTCGATTTCTAGACGCATTCTTCGGGACCTTGTCCGACTGGAACGAAGCGGGATCCACCCCTAGCTTATGAATCTGCGACCTCCGGAGCTAAACACGGCATCTCATCGTAGCTCCAAGCAAAACAATCTTTAAATTCCATTAATAACTTAATTATTTCTTCGGAATCTTCTTTATTGAGTAAGGAGCTAACAAAGGTAGGTCTAGGTTCTTCGCTAGTACCTAAGTTAACTTCCGTTAACTCATCTATTGTAGATTTGATTTCTTCTTCGAATTACGGTGGAGCATCTCCAATTTGTAAATCTTCGAGTTCTTCCGTAGTTTCCATGCGGTTTTCATTAGACTCGCGAGGTGACAACCAAGCAAAATTCGGTATCGTCGGTCGATCCTCTCGTGCCGAATCCGAGACCATGTTTTGAATTGGGTGGACGGCCGGAGTTATTCCATAAATTTTCAAAACGTTGTGATTGACCTTTCGTCCATTGTCGAGGTAAGAAGCCACGGCTGAATTAAATTTTGAACACGGGGAGAGTACCACTCAAAAGGCAATTCCATTAATTTCGATGAAGTAGCATCTTCAAGTTGTACATTATTTTCAGTTTTGGAGGAAGGAGCACCACGGTAGAATTTGATGGGCTTTGCACCACCGCTACGTACCTCTTTGACCTCCATACCCTCGATCTTATTAGAATGGATCGGGGTCAAGGTCATAGTATGTACATAGTGGTTAATCTTCTCGTACATCGATTTATATTCTTCATTTCTTTCATCTTCGAGAGGGATTCGAATTGCGGCTTCTTCGAGCTTATTGTCGCTTGCTTCTTGTTTGATTTCTTTTTCTTCTTCAGAACTATCTTCCCAATCAACATTGATGGCTGGTTTCCTCTGTCCAATCGTCCTAATGTCTCTGCCACGACCTCATCCCCGGCCTCGACCTCGGATGCGAGTTGTGGAGAGACCTTCACCATCTCGCCGTAAGGGAGTGGTGAGTGACTGTTGAACTAGAATTTCAGGTTCTTCGTCGTCCCAAATTTCCTTTGCTTTATTTGTTATGGTATCTCTGGAGAAGATTGTTTTCTTCGGAGGTGCATAATAAAGTCGCATCTTCATGGATTCCGATTTCATGTACGGAGAACGGTTGTAAGTCACCTTTAATGCACTCGTTCCCCTCCATCGTAGTACTTGATGCATTGATGTAGAGATGATGGTACCATCCGGTTTTCATGTATCCACGGTCGGCCCAGGTAGAGCGTTGAATGACGTTTACGAATCAATTATGTGAAATTTCGCGGTTGTCTTTGCTAAGTCACCGGTCTTCATTAGCGGTGTTATTGATCCGAGGGCTCTTTCTCCTTTACGGTTGAATCCCCTTAATAACATTTTGTCCGCTTCGAGCTCGCGAGCATCAATTTCTAAGTATGCTAGCGTTCCAAGATTCATTATATTGATTGATGCTCCTGGATCCACCAATACTCTGGAGAGCGTAAACTTCCTAATTGTAACTGAAATGTACAATGGTCGGTTGTGGTCTGCTGTCCCAAGTAGTAGGTCGTTGTCCGTGAAGGTAACACCTCGCTGTTCCTTTAACGAGCAAACCTCATCTAAGGATTCTCCGGCCATTTGAGCTAAGCAAATTTCTGGATCAAGTAAGGCCTTGATCAGAGCTTCTCTCATCTCCTTTGATAAGATGAGAGCGTCGTAGATGCTCAGTTTGGCTGGTAGTTTCCTAAGATGGGCTAGCACGTTGTAATCCACCTTGTTTCCATATGCCTCGTTTTCTTCTCGAATGGGTATTTCTTCTGCCGGGGTTGATTCTTCCTGAACAACCACCTGCTTTCCTTTGTCCTTTGGACCCATTCTTGGAGGTAGAACTCTTCCACTTCTTAAGTTGACTTCGTGATTTCTTCGAATCTAGCATTGAGTTTGTTGGTGTCTCCTTCGAATTGGAATGACAAGTTCTTCGAGATTAGCTTCGGAGTACGAAGGCTCTAACTCTATTGTGATTGGAGCTCCTCGAAACTCGCAAATAGATTCGTTGCTTGTTGAACTCTCGTAGCCTCCACGGTGGATGTCTTCTTCGTCATTGTGATCGTCGAGATTGTGTATGATTTGAGAATTGTCATTTGTATCGGAATCGACGTCCGGATTAGGTTGATTGTCGCTAGTTACGTAATCGTTAGAAACGATCGAAAACGTAGCCAACGCCATAACCCTCATTATTATAAGATCCCACCGGAGTGGGCGGATAATCATACGAGTCGGAGGTTCGAGGGATTTCTCCCCGAATCGGAAACAACTATCCTAGGATAAGCGGCCCTTAGTCTAGCCTTAGGTGCCTCGGTCCTCTCTTCTTCGTCGATTTTCTTCTTTTCTTCAATTGTCTCTTGTTGAGGTGGTTCTTCTATCGCAAGTGATAGCGCCGACTTGACGAGTCTTCGAACTCTGAATTGAGGCTTGCACCGAAGCGGTTTGGATGTGATCCAAAACCTTCTTCGAAGACTTTGTCCAAGCGGTAGTCCATCCATCATCAGTCGCATAGGGGTCTATCGGAACAATGAAATCCGTCGAGATAACATTGACGGAACCTCCTTTCTGAGGTTCCTTCATGTATTCTTTCGGGATCGTTATATTCCCTTTCCGAAGATTGTCGTTGAGCCAACTTTTGAAGGTAATACAATCTTCTATCTTGTGCCCAAGCATCCGGTTGTCGGCATATTTTTAGGTTATGTGTTTTATTTTGAAAAGGGAGTCGCCTACAGAAATTATCGGCGAATTTTTTATATTTTAAATTTAATTTAAATATATAGTTTAAAAGATAACATTTGATTTTGAAAATAATTTTAAGTTTAAAAGTTTTAAGATATGAAATCAAACCGATCTCACATCCCAAATAGTTTATATAAACGAGCACCGCACCACAAACCGTGGATCTATCCCGAAGAATAGACACCTTGCTTGATGATGGGGCTCGATTAAATAAACTATGAGATTTGTGACATCCGTTTGGTCTGCGAACCAATTTTATAAGCCGACAAGTTCCCCGCTTAATATGAAAACATTAAACGGGGTTTATATTACTCAGGTTCTTTAAAATTCCCTATAAGGGCAAGCCCCTATAGTTAATTACATCTTAAGTGACGGGAATCACCTAAGAAAACTCTCGATAATAATCAATAATTCCGCTCTCAAGAATTTCAAAGTTTAAGTTTTCAAAGAATTGAATTTTTGAATCTCAATAGGGGATGGATCAAGTTTGGAACATTTTATTTTGGGAATTCAAAGGAAGAAAAGTAGGAGAAAATTATGGATTCGAAGTGAACTTCGATAACCCCCCGACTACCCTATTGTTTGGCTTGGATTTAGGAAAGTCCTAATGTTTATTTAACGTTTTAATCTTGCCAATTTTAATTAATTAGGGCTTATATTTATATGATAGAATCATACGAAATAGCTCGGAAGATATGAGGGTTTATGTCATATCGGACGATTACCTCGGAATCCTAAGACCGGTTAGGGCTTAATTTGCAATGCAAATGCCTAACGAAGAGTTGAGGATTTATGTTGCACTAGGCAAACTACCTCGAAGTCCTATGGCTTTGTTGTTTAATTCTAGGGAAGTTTTGCTGAAGTAGGTTTCAGTTTTGCTGGCGACGATGGCCGTGCCGCCCACCATGCTCCGAGCTCCTTGTTGTTGCAGAGGTTTAGTTTTAGAAATCATAAATCAGGGGATGAGAAAAGTGTTTTGGTTTAGAGAAGTCTTAATTTCCAAGTGTTTTTTTTGTTTTAATTAAAACAAATCTTAAAGTTGATTATAACAACACCGGTTAAGATCCCACGGTTCCATCCTTCCGGCATCGTTATTTTTATCGGATTCACTTAGTCCAGATGAATTTGCTAAACTCAATCGAATGAGTTCCACACTTTCATTTAGACCGTGGGAAATCCCGTTAGCAACACGTAGGTTACATCATCCGAGGTATTCCCGATCATCCAACAAGACGTTTTAATTTAGTTGTAATTGTAGTTTTGTGTTCGTTTGTGATTAAATTTTGAGTTGTCTTATATTTTGAAATATTGTGGAGGTGAATTTTATCTTGTAGTGTCTTTTAATTTAGTTATGGGTTTCGGCTTTGGTTTCCGTCCTAAAGGTGTAGGTTTTCATGCAACTGTTGTTTTATCATGCAAGAAAAATAAGTGCGATGTAATTAAATAAGTTGCCGTAAAGTAAATCGCAATAAAATAAAAGCGTACCTGGAGGGTCTTCCCGTCATCCCAAGCTGCACTTAAAACACAATTAGAATATTTAAGCAAGTTCCTAAGTAAAGCTAAGGGAAAGGGTTATGGTTTTCTACCAAGTTCCTAATCCTATAGCTAGTCATTTCCTATGACGTCTAGGTTCCTTGTGTTTTTAGTTTGAGGACGATTTTCTTCATCAAAGAATAACTAAGTTCAATTGTTCTTATAAATATCCTATCATATTGAGGGAGTGCTTAGGAAGGATCCTAAACATCTTTTCAATATTTCTAGGATTGTTTTAAGTCCAAGAGAATTTAATTATGTAAATGAATCGATCATCCGAGGTTTTCAAGTTTTGTTAACTTGCTCAGTGAACTAGGACATTTGAATGTCCTATAAGTGAAGTAACATTTCATTTAATATTCCGTTTAGGAGTTATGATAACTAAAGCTCCTAGGGCAAAATGATACTTAATGATTTGTGATGCAAATTTAAGTTCAAATTAATGATTTAAGTTTGGAATAGTTGTTCAAGTTATTTTAGATTTATTTTTGAGTTCTTTATGTCTTAGGTGATGTTATTTAATTCAACTTAATTCAATTTAATTAAATTAAATTTAATTCAATTTAACTCAATTTAGTTTGATTTGGTTTAATTTTTAATTTAATTTAATTTAATTTAATTTAATTTAATTTAATTTAATTTAATTTAATTTAATTTATTTAATTCATGTAATTTAATTTAATTCAACTTTTAATCTTAATTTAATTTAATTTAATTTTAATTTAATTTACTTAATTTAATTTAATTTTTAATTTGATTTAATTTAATTTTAATTGAAATTTTTGAAAGAGTTTAATGATTTAATTTTAGTTTAATGATTAAGTCTTTTAATATTTTAAATTTGAGTTATCATTTTAATTAAGAGTTGAATATTAATGAGATGATTAAATTTAGGGATTTTTTAAATTAAAGAATAAATCTCTTCCTAATAATATCCTCTATTTTAATAATTCCAATTTTATTATTCTTCCAAATTTAATCAATTATTTAATTAAGGTTTAATCATTTTAAATTGCTTAATGGGTTTCTACCCTTTAATTATTTAAATTTCAATCATCCAAATCAGATTAGGATCAAATATTTTACTTGTTAATTATTTATTAAACCTAAAGTTTTAATTAAGGGTTAAAATTTTAATTACCATTTTGCCCTTTAAGCCTAATAATTTCATAACTCGCTAAATTGAACTCAAATGAACTTGAAATTTTTATGTGACTTCACTCATATGTCAATAAAGACATGAGAGGAGAAAATGTGATTTTTCTGTATTTAATTTATTTATATAATTATTTTTAGTAGAAAATAGAGATTTTCAAGGAAAATTTGATAACATGACCAAGGGAAAGTTTCTGTCCTTAAGAAAATTAGGGGACATTCCTAATGACCAGAGGACCACTTGGACTAATTTTGGTGATTTTTTGAATTATATTATTTTTATTATAATTATTTTAAGTTTTAGAGTGTTAATTAATTTAAAAAATAAAATAAATATTGAAAAATGAATTTTATAATTTTTAAAATTCTCTCTGATATCAAGGATTCCAGAGAACCAAATTTTACAATTTTCTGATTTTTCTTTGATTTATTATAATTATTTTGGTGAAAATGCTAGAAAATACATTTTTTAATTTTAAAATTACCCTAGAGCTTTAAAAATTAATATCTCACCAAATAGGCCTAAGAAAAATATGGGGTTTGTTCCTAAGTGATTAAAATTCAAAATGTAACATTTTGGTGAATTTTATTATTTTTGTGATTTTTATTATTTTTTAATTATTAAAAATATTAAAATAATATTAAAAATCAACTTTTTTAGAAAATTAAAATTTTAATTTTCTTAAACTCCCCTGATATCAGAGAGACTCTAAAACCAATTTGGTGAATTTTTGAAAGATATTTTGAAAGTTATGAATTTTTAAAGTTTAAAATGACTAAGTGGCTTAATCAACCCAATTAGTGGGGCTAACCAAGTCCAATTGACCTCAAATTTTTATGGTGGGTTCCTCTGATCCTAAAGGTCAGTGGAGAATTGATTTCAAGTCAATTTGATGTATGGTTAGCTCTAATTAATTAGAGACCTATTTTGGGTGTTTAAGCCGATTAGGGTTATTTTAAGTGAATTAACTCAAGTCCTATTTTTCCTAGGGTTCTCTGGTCATAAGGAACATCACCAAATTTTCCTAGGATTTATTACACAACATGCTATTTATTGGAATTAAAATACTCTAAACGAGTGACATGAATTTGAAAAATCAATAACTCTTCATAGGGATGGCCTCTGACTTTGGAAAATTCAGGGAATGTTCCCAAATTCAGAGGCTTCAAAAGCCCTATGGTCTCATGCTATGGTGAATTGTATGAATGCATGGAGAATTAAAACAATGCAGGGAGTAAATAATTAATTAAAAATAAAATACTAGACAAAATTAATTAATTTCTTTTCCACATTATTCTCCTCTCGTTCACCGAGCAAGAGGGTATTTTTATTTTATTTTTATGATTTTCCTACACAAAGTTATGAATTTTTGAAGTTTAGGGAATTAAATAAATAGAAAATACCCCTAATTTTCTACTTATCCACGCGGCGCCGCCGAAACATCGGCGAGCCTCCGAAGGGGTACGTGTCGCGCGCGTGATTGGGCGCCGCCATCCGAGTCGGCCGTCCGGGGCCCGGCCGTATCGTTCCGTCTCCTCATCCGGCGCGATCCCGGCCGTCCGTGCGCGCGTGTATTAAATGGACGCGCATCCGTTCATCGTCCCCAAGTGTCCTCACCCGAGAGCCGTCCACACTAAATCCTTAATATCTCACTCGATACTCAATAGATTTTCATGTTCTTATGCTCTATGGATTCATCTTGAAGAGACGAACACATCTATACGGTTATCATGCATTGAAATTAAGGCATTTGAAATGGAGAATCTCCAGAAGCTCGGGATGAAGAATTAGTTCATACCTTTGCTCAGAGAAGTGTGGCTTCGATCTGAGAGTTGTTGCACCTTCGATTGGATCCCGCGAAGCTCCGGATGAAGTCTCCGGCTCCAGTGAATTGTCCAGATGTGATTTCGACCAAGCCCGATCACAAAGCTTGGAGGCTGGAGCAAGCCGGGTGGCTCGGAGATGGGGCTTTTGCTTGGTGGACACCTTCCCTTGAGTACTGGTGAAGGTGTAGATCCAATCAATTTGGGGATTGGCTCACCTGTGGAGAAGTGTCCTGGTTTTGGGTGGAATTTCAACTCCGAAATTGAGCTCGCGAGAGAAGAAATGGCAGGGGGATCTCACTGGGGATCAAGTGCTCTAAGTATGGAGAATGATATGGAGCAATTTTGGCAGAGTTTCAGTAATGTCCGGTTCAGCACCTCTTCATGGCCGAGAGGGTGAGGGGTTTAAATAGGAGAGGTTGGAGGGCCTCCTGGGGGAGTTGAGGGCTGGGATCGAGCTGCTCTTGGCATGTGAAGAACGAGCCACGGTGACCATTGGGCATGGGGCGGCTCGGCAAGATGGAATTCCAAAGTTTGGCTCCTCCCGAGGTCTCGGCCATGGTGTTTTCACGGCGACCCGGGCGGCGCGGCCGGCAGGCATGGGTCACCCTCGAGGTCCGGGTGGGTCGGGGTTAGAGGTTTGTGCAATCGATTGGCCATTGCCATGTGTAAAGTGGCTGAATTAAAATGGAATGGGGGAGGGGTCATTTTGGCTTCAATTTGGTCAACCCATTGGTTTGGGTTGGGCTCACCCTCCGAGGCCGATTTGGGCTGAAGGGAAAGTCACTTGGATCGGCTTGATTAGTGGGGTCAAGTCACAATCCAAGTACAATTAAGCTTAAGCAAGAGTTAGGGGAGACATGGGAGTGGTTAATCACTCTTAAGAGAATCATTAAAGGGTCCCCTCTTCTTGCCATTTTGGGCATGGTGACAAGTCAAAGCCCCCATGGCTTCATGTGGCTTGTCATGGCTTGCATGGCTTGCATTTGGCTTGAAAAAAAGTTGACTTGTTTCATGAAAAAGGGTTTTAGAAATATTTGTCATTTAGGGGGTAATTTGGCATGAGGCTTAATTTGGAATTATTTGATGATGTGATTAGAACTTAGGGAATGGCTTTGATTAAATGGATGGCAAATGGAAATGTCATGTGGGCTTTAAGGCCAATTTTGGGCTTTTGTATTTGGTGGAAATGGGCTTTTAGGAAGGTTTAGGAAAGTGGGCTTTTGAATTTTAAAATGGATTTTGGGATGAAATTTTGGTAAAGGCTTGGACCAAATAATTGTTGAGTTTGGTTTAGGGATGTGTCATGAGTGGTTTGGGGTCAATTTGGTGTGATTTGGACTTGAATTGGTTTGAATTTGGGTTTAATTGGTAAGTGGGCCTATGTAGGTCAAATTGGGCTAACTTGGGCCAATGTTGGGCTAGAGTTGAAATTGATGTAAAATTAATGTTGGGAAATGTTTATGGGAGTGTTTCAAAGAGGTTTTGGCTTTGATGGGTTTTGATTTTGGGATTTGGGCTCATTTGGGCTAGGTTTGGGTTTAGGTCGAAAATGGGCCTTTTAATTTTGGGTTGAATTTGAGTGGGGTTTGGGTCTAAATTTTGGGCAAATCATGTTAGTGTTTTGTTTATGGGGATGTCAAGGAAGGTTTAGAAAAGATTTGGGGTTAATTGGAGTTGAATTGGGTGAGTTTGGGTTAAGTTTGGGTCATGGGTCCAAATTGGGCTTTAAGGCCAAAAGTGAAATTGGATCCAAATTTCAATCAAATTGGGCTTGGATTTGGTCTAGATTGGTGTTGGGGATGTTGAATTGAAATTTAGAATTGAATTGGACCAGAATTTAGGTCAATTGGGTAGGTTAGGTTTGACATTGGGTTCACTTTAGGTTAAAATGGGTCAAATTGGGGGTTTTGATAAAAGTGGGGTAAATTGACAAAATTGGCCCATGGTGTAGTTGAACAAAATGAAATTGGGAATATTTGGGATTTTCTGGAATTTTCTGGGAATTTTCTGAATTTTTGGATTTTTTGGCTAAGAGGGGTATTTTGGGTATTTGAAGGGTATTGGGAGGTATTTTTGGAATTTTTGGTATTTTTGGTTATGGATGATCAATTTGAGTGATTTGGAAATGTTTGGGATTGGTTTTGAGGAATTTTGGGTGATTTGGAGATTTTTGGAAAATTTGGGTAATTTCGAGGTTTTGGGTAGGTTAGGCGGGTGTAGGGTCCCGGGGGTCAAAAATTGAAAATTTAGAAAATTGAAGATTGGGTGAATGTAAGTGGAGTAAAATCATTTTGGTTGAGCCATGAAGCCATATCAAGCCCACATGAGCCATAAAGGGACTCATTTGAGGCATTCATCTATGTTGTTCCTAACCCTCTGCGCGAGGGCTTAGGGGTTAAGGACCATCCATGTGAATCACCTTTATGAGTCGGGAGATCAAATTGGGTATGGGTGTGTTTTAGGAGGTGTATGGAAGTGTAGTGTATGAGTGTAGTGTGTGTGTAAGTCGGCCCCTTCACCGGACCGGAGCCACCGAAGGCGATCCTAAGGCCAAAGAGTCCTATAGGAACTCATCCTTTAAACTTCCACATTTGATTTCAACCCTCTAGATGATTAGGGGTCTACGATCAAGTTTGTGGAGTTTGCGGGGAGTTTAGAAGTGGTTTGAATTTCTAAAAAGGTGGGTCCCAATTCTAATCCTCTAGGATAGTCAAAGGAAAAGCCTAAGGCTAGATCCTAAGCACTAAAAGAAGAGGAGAAGACCTCATCAAAAAATGAGGTCAACACCGGTGGTAAGGGCAAAAGTTGGGATCACCTTTCTTGTCGACTTCTTCTGGTCTTTTAGGCTCTGGCAGTTGGAAATCTGGAGTCTTCATCAGGCTGCGGAACATTTTCGGCACTGCCTCATTCTTGAACGGATACTCCTCGCTCGGGAACTCCACTAAACGTACGTTGTGGACGAGGCGGTTGTTCGTCTTGTTGAGATGACCGATACGTGGGTCGGGGTTCTTGGTAATTGTGTTGAGGTTGCTTGCGGCCGTTCGACGATATTTGTATCGGTTGCTTGCCTTTATCGATTCGTTGCGACGATCCGGACTTCTTTTCAAAAGTTTTCACGGGCTTCTGTTTGTCTGTTTTATCGGTGAAACTTAATTGCTTCGCCTCCTCTTGCAAGCTTCCGGCCTTGCTTAACAACTTCTCGAAAGTCTTAATAGTAAATCCCTTGAGGAGAAGTGCTATTGGGCCATGAATGCTCTTAAGTAAAATGCCGACTGCATGTTGTTCTTGTAGCTGTGGCTCACACTTCATACTTAGGTTCCTCCATCGAAGTATGTAGTCCACCAAGGTTTCATTCGACTTCTGCTTCTCTACCACTAAATCACCTATAGTGATGTGGTGCTGAGCTCCGACAAATCGCTTGATGAAGAGGTTCTCTAATTCTGAAAATGTCTTCACTGAACCGTTCGGTAATTCCGCATACCAATCAAAGGCGATCCCTGACAGGCTGCTGACAAATTGTCGGAAGAGTAAAGCATCACTTCCGCCGGCATTGCAACAACTGGCAAGAAAATGTGCAACATGCTGCCGAGGGTTTCCGGTTCCATCAAAGGTCTTGAACAGAGGTGGTACAAAGCCTTTCGGATATTGGACAACGTCGAATTCTTCGGGGTAAGGTCTACCTGTCCGAATGGATGTCCCGCTCTTTGATTGTGCCAAGGCTTCTCGCACTTTCTTCGTTCCACCAAGCTCTTGATATCATTTTCCGGAATCATACTTTGTGTTGCATCCTTCTTTAATTGATCATCCCCAGTTGACGGATGTAATCTCCTTTCCTCCGTCTACAATGTGAATAACTTACGGGGGTGTTTCTCTTTGGGGTTGAACTTGACTGCGGAGAGTGGCTAGGGCTACGACCATCTCTTCCATCCTTTTCGCCATCCGGGCGATCGTATCATCTTTCTCTTGAAGCCGCCTCCTCATTACTTCCGGCTCCTCTCTTTCTGCGAGTTGCGGGAGCACCTTGTGAAGGCGACGAAGCTCGTGTTTCTACCATGTTAATTTCTGCATACTCATCATCCATGAACCACGACGAGTCAACTTCATCTCCGAATTTCTCCTCTCTTTCCCTTGCTAGTCGCCGAATATCGGTTCTTAACTTTTCCATAGCATCTTCTGAGGTCTTTTACGTACATCCTTGCGGTTGTCATGTGATAATTGTCGGGTTTCCTTCTCATGAGTCCCCTTTCTTGCGGTAGCACTTTCTTCGGACTCAAGTATCCCGACGAGACTTTCCTTTTCCGGTCGTTGTTTCGGTCTTAATTGGTCGGTAGTGGGACGCCATACCATCCTTCTAGCGAGCGAAGGCCTAGGACCGGATGGTCCGTCGGTCGAATCTTTGGAAGGTGGTATCCTCCCTAATCCGTAAACTCGAAACAACAACGAGGTGGACTAGCCTTCATCTTCTTATTTGGTTCTTCGCGGCGATAAGCGGATTCTACTCGCGGCCCGAAGATGAGATTTGGCCGGCACCCACCCTATCCTTCTTAAAATTTCCGACACGGGGCATCTTTCCTTCTTCGCTAACTTTTCGATCACGGTCCGTAGTCGGGCAAGTGGTGTAACCCTAGCCCTCTTTCTTCGTTGTCATTATAGTATGCGGGCCGAGGTAATGTAGAGGCAATCCTGCGGACATTTTCCTCGTCGAGTTGTGGCGGAAAGGGGATGGAATCTACTTCCTTCCAAAAGGGGTGTATACTCGGACAATGGTATGTATTCGGGTAGTGGTGTGTACTCGGGAATTTCTTAGGAAAGTGACTTCGGCGGCTGCGGCCTTCACGGCGATCTTCCCGCCTCTGTTTCTCCTGCGAGTCCGTGTTAGGGGTGGAACCCTTGAGCTGGACCCAATTTCAAAAATAGAAGGTCTTGCACGGAAATCCGTACCCTCCACGGTAACATGTTCGTTACAAATGCGAACTTCTTTCCCCTTCGGTTGGCGGGAGCCGGGGTAGGTGCGGAGACGACTAGACCGGTGGGGGTAGAGATAACGGTCCTTCATGGACGGCGGTACTCCTCTCGGCTGGAACCCTTTGCGAGAGGAGGAAATTCTTGAGTTGATTTAAGGTTGAACTCGATCATGGGTTTCTCGGTTTCGACACTTTGTCCATCGGTGCGAAAAGGGTAACGTCGGCGATCTTGACATTTGTGTTTTCGAATCCTTGTCCAAACCGGATGATCCCATTGTCGGGCGGCTCATCCTTGTAAACGGCGAAGTCCGGTCCATTGGTGAAGGAGAAAATCGGTTTTGGGGTTTCCATTTCTACGAGGTAGATTCCGATTGTCGATCCCGAGTTATGCTTCTTCTCATCGGGACGAAAAGAAAGGAATCTAAAAGAGTCCGAACACATTCTTGTTCATGTATATTTATTAAAAGAGTCATTCATTAGAGGGTTTGTTTATTTAGAACGGAATGTTCGAAAGGTGTAGAGAAGGTAATGAATCGATTCGAGTTGGAAAGGAAAAGAAAGTCTTATGCGAGACTTCTCGACTCGAAGGATCACTCCTAAACTAACACCTATTGGGGGTCCACCCCACCTCGGAAATGAGGTAAAAGGATCTCGGAACCTCTCTGTTTAGGGATGTCTAGCGAGTGGCTCCTAGATCCGAGAGAATGTTAGTATACTCATTCGAGGTAGAAATGAACATAGTATTCCAACGGAAAGAAGGGTAGTTTGATCCATTAGGGACATGGATACACTACCGATTTTTGAAAGCAGAACTATTTGATCAAAATGGAGAGAGGAACTATTCCCCAGCGGAGTCGCCAGAAATTGTCGGCGAATTTTTAATTTAATTTAAATAAATAAATAATTTGAAAAGTAGTATTTGATTTTGAAAATAATTTTAAATTTGAAAATTTTAAGATATGAAATCAAACTGATCTCACATCCCGAATAGTTTATATAAACGAGCACCGCATCACAAGCCATGTATCTATCCTGAAGAATAGACACATTGCTTGATGATGAGGCTCGATTAAATAAACTAGAAGATTTGTGACATCCGTTTGGTCCGCGAACCAATTTTATAAGCCGACAAATTCCACAGTTTAATATGAAAACATTAAACGGGGTTTATATTACACAGGTTCTTAAAATTCCCTATAAGGGCGAGCCACTATAGTTAATTACATCTTAAGTGACGGGAATCACCTAAGAAAACTCTCGATAATAATCGGTAGTTACGCTCTCAAGAATTTCGAGGTTTAAGTTTTCGATGGATTGAGTTTTGGAATTTCGATAGGGAATGGATCAAATTTAGAGCATTATATTTTGGGAATCCGAAGGAAGAAAGGTAGGAGAAATCACAGATTCGAAGCGAACTTCGGTAATTTTCCGACTATCCTATTTGTTTGGCTTGAATTTAGGAAGGTCCTAATGTTTATTTAATGTTTTGATTTTGCCAATTTTAATTAATTAGGACTTATATTTGTATGATAAAATCATACAAATAGCCTTGAAGATATGAGGGTTTATGTCGTACCAAACGACTACCTCGAAGTCCTAAAACCGGTTAGGGCTTAATTTACATGACATGATCATGAAAATGCACTAACGAAGAGTTGAGGATTTATGTTGCACTAAGCAAACTACCTCGAAGTCCTATGGCTTGGTTATTTAGTTCTAAGGAAAGTTTCTTTGAAGTAGACTCGGGTTTTGTTGATGACGATGGCCGTCTTTGCCCACCATGCTCCGAGCTCCTTGTTGTTGTTGTGGTTTAATTTTAGAAATCATAAATCGGGGAGGTGAGAAAAGTGTTCGGGTTTAGAGAAAATCTTAAAATCCGGGTGTTTTTAATATTTTAATTAAACAAATCTTAAAGTTGATTATAACGACACCTAGGTTAAGATCCCACGGTTCCATCCTTCGGCATCGTTATTTTTATCGGATTCACTTAGTCCGGATGAATTTGCTAAACTCAGTTGAATGAGTTCCACACTTTCATTTAGACCGTGGGAAATCCCGTTAGCAACACGTAGGTTACATCATCAGAGGTATTCTCGATCATCCAACAAGACGTTTTAATTTAGTTGTAGTTGTAGTTTTGTTGTTCGTTTGTGATTAAATTTTGAGTTGTCTTATATTTTGAAATGTTGTGGCGGTGAATTTTATCTTGTAATGACTTTTAATTTAGTTTTGGTTTCGAGTTTTAGGGACTATCCTAAAGGTGTAGGTTTTCATGCAACGAGTTGTTTATCATGCGAGAAAAGTAAGTGCGATGCGATTAAATAAATTGCGGTAAAGTAAATTGCGATGAAATAAAAGCGTACCGGAGGGTCTTCCCGTCATCCCAAGTTGCACTTAAAACACGGTTAGAATATTTAAGCATTTAAAGTAAGTTTCTAGGTAAAGCTAAGGGAAGGGTTATGGTTTTCTACCAAGTTCCTAATCCTATAACTAGTCATTTCCTATGACATCTAGGTTCTTGTATTTTAGTTTGAGGACGATTTTCTTCATCGAAGAACAACTAAGTTCGATTGTTCTTATAAATATCCTATCATATCGAGGAAGTGCTTAAGACGAATCTTAAACATCTTTTCGATATTTCTAGGATTGTTTTAAGTCCAAGTGAATTTAATTATACAAATGAATTAATCGTCCGGGAGTTCAAGTTTTGTTATCTTGCTCGGTGAACTAGGACATTTGAATATCACTATAAGTGAAGTAACATTTCATTTAACACTCCTCTTAAGAGTTATGACATCACTTAGCTTTCGAGGGCGAATGGATGTTCAAGTGGTTCATGATTTAATTTTAGTTAATGGATTTAAGTTTGGAATAGTGTTCAAGTTGTTTTAGATTTATTTTCAATTTCTTTATGTCTTAAGTGATGTTATATTTAATTCAATTTAATTTAATTTAACTTAATTTAATTTAATGTGGTTTAATTTAATTTAATTTAATTTTAAGTTAATTTAATATAATATGATATAGCTTAATTTAATTTAATTTGATTTAATTTAATTTAATTTAATTTAATTTAATTTAATTTAATTCAATATGTTTTAATTTAATTTAATTTAATTTAATTTAATTTGATTTAATTTAATTTGTTTTAATTTCAATTTAATTTAATTTAATTTAATTTCATTTTTATTTTATTTAATTTAATTTAATTTAATTTAATTTAGTTTAATTTAATTTAATTTAATTTAATTTAATTTAATTTTTTTATTTTAATTTTTTTATTTTAAAAGGGGTTTGTTTTAAATAATTTAACCTTAACTTAATTTAATGATTAAGTCTTTTAGCATTTTAAATCTTAAACTTGGATTATCATTTTAATTAGGGATTAAATATTATTGGGATGATTAATTTAGGGATTCTTAAATTAAAGAATAAATCTCTTCCTAATAATATCCCTATTTCAATAATTCCGATTTTATTATTCTTCCAAATTTTATTATTTATTCTAATTAAAATTTATTTTAATTATTTTTAAATTGTTTAATAGGTTCCTACCCTTTAACTATTTAAATTTCAATCATCCAAATCAGAATAAGATCAAATATTTTACCCTTTCATTTTATTAAGCCTAAAGTTTTAATTAAGGGTTAAAATTTTAATTACCATTTTGCCCTTCAAGCTTAATAATTTCATAACTCACTAAATTGAGCTCAAATGAATTTGAAATTTTTATGTGATCTTACTCATATGCCAATAAAGACATTAGAGGAGAAAATGTGATTTTTCTATATTTAATTTATTTATGTAATTATTTTTGGTGGAAAATATGGATTTCCAAGGAAAATTTAATAATATGACCAAGGGAAAGTTTCTGTCCTTAAGAAAATTATGGGACATTCCTAATGACTAGAGGACCACTTGGACCAATTTTTGTGATTTTTTGAGTTATATTTTATTTATTAAAATTATTTTAAGTTCTGGAGTATTAATTAATTTAAAAATAGAATATAAGTTGAAAAATGAATTTTATAATTTTTAAAATTCTCTATGATATCAAGGAAATTAGAGAACCAAATTTTATAATTTTCTGATTTTTCCTTAATTTATTGGAATTATTTTAGTGGAAATGCTAGAAAATGTATTTTTTAATTTTAAAAATTACCCCAAGGCTTTAAAATTTAATATCTTATCATAGAGACCTAGGAAAAATATGGGGTTTATTCCTAAGTGATTAAAATTCAAAATGTGACATTTTGGTGAATTTTATTATTTTTGTAATTTTTATTATTTTTTAATTATTAAAATATTAAAATAATGATAAAAAATCAACTTTTTTAGAAAATTACAATTTTAATTTTCTTAAATTCCCACGATATCAGAGAAGCTTCAAAACTAATTTGGTGAATTTTTGAAAAGTATTTTGAAAGTTATGAATTTTTAAGTTTAATTTTGGCTAAATGGCTTAATCAACCCATTTGATAGGGTTAACCAAACCCAATTGATTTCAAACTTTTATGGTGGGTTCCTCTGATCCTAAAGGTTAGTGGAGAATTGATTTCAAGTCAATTTGATCTATGGTTAACTCTAGTTAATTAAAGTTCAATTTTGGGTATTTAGGCCAATTAGGGTTGTTCCAAGTGAATTAATTCAAACTTATTTTTCCTAGGGTCCTCTGGTCATAAGAAACATCACCAAATTTTCCTAGAATTTATTTCACAACATGCTAATTTTTGGAATTAAAATACTCAAAACAGCAACATGCATTTGAAAAATCAATAACTTTTCACGAGAGATGGCCTCGACCTTGGAAAATTCGGGGAATGTTCCCAAGTTCGGAGGCTTCAAAGCCCTATAGTCTCATGCCATGGTGAATTATATGAATGCATGGAGAATTAAAACAATGCAGGGAGTAAATAATTAATTAAAAATAAAGTACTTGATAAAATTAAATGATTTCTTTTCCACATTATTCTCCTGCATTCATCGAGCGAGAGGGTATTTTTATTTTATTTTTAGGATTTTTCTACACAAAGTTATGAATTTTCAAAGTTCAGGGAATTAAATAAATTAGAAAAATCCCTAATTTTCTATTTAAAACGGCGGCGCTGACTCATCCTAGGCAGCCCCGAACGCACACGCGTCGCCTCCTGGTTCGGCGCCACCTTCTGACTCAGCGCCACGCGGCCCGCTGTTCATGTATCATCCCCTCGTCCGACGCCATCTGAGCCGTCCGTCCGCGCGTGTATTAAATGAACGGCATCCGTTCATTGTCCCCAAGCTTCCTAACCCGAGAACCGTCCACACTAAATCCCTAATATCTCACTCAATACTTAACGGATTTTCGTGTTCTTGTGCTCTATGGATTCATCTTGAAGAGACGAACACATCTATATGGTGATCATGCATTGAAATTAAAGCATTTGAAATGGAGAATCTCCAGAAGCTCAGGATAAAGAGTTAGCTCATACCTTTGCTCAGAGAAGTGTGGCTTCAATGCGAGGGTTGTGTCACCTTCGATTGGATCCCGTGCAAGCTCCGGATGAAGTCTCCTGGTGCGGTGAATTGCACTAGGTGTGATTTCGACCAAGCCCGATCACAAAGCTTGGAGGCTGGAGCAAGCTCAGGTGGCCTGGAGAGGGGGCTTTTGCTAGTGGACTTCTTCCCTTGGTCTGGTGAAGGTGTAGGACCAGTCAATTTGAGGATTGGCTCACTGTGGCAAAGTGTCCTGGTTTTGGGTGAGATTTCAGTTGAGAAATTGGGCTCTGTTGGTGGGGATCAGGGCAAATTGGCACTGGGGATCAACTGCTCTAAGTATGGAGAATGATCTAGAGCAATTTTGGCAGAGTTTCGATAAGGTACGGTTCGGCACCTCCTTTGGCCGAGAGGGTGAGGGGTTTAAATAGGAGAGGCTGGAGGGCCTCCCAGGGGGAGTTGAGGGCTGGGATCAGCTGCTTAGGTGAGGAGAAGAACAGCCATGGTGGCCATTGGGCATGGGACAAGTCAGCAAGGGAGAATTGAATTTTTTGGCTCCTCCCGAGGTCTCGGCCATGGTGTTTTCCGGCGGCCCGGTGGTGGCCGGCCGAGGCACTCGGTCACCATCTTGTTCGGGTGGGTCGGGGGCTGGGGTTTAGTGTAGGCGATTGGCAAATGCCATGTGTAAAAGGCTTGGATTAGAATGGAATGGGAGAGGGCTCATTTTGGCTCAAATTGGTCAACCCATCCATTTGGGCTAGGTGCACCACCCAAGGCTTGGTTTAGGTTGAAGAGAAAGTGATTTGGATCAGCTTGATTAGTGGGGTCAAGTCACAATCCAAGTACAATTAAGTTTAAGCATGGTTTAGTGGAGTCATGGAAGTGGTTAATCACTCTTAAGAGAGTATGGAAAGGGCCTCCTCCTCTTGCCATCTTGGGTATGGTGAGGTGGAAAGTAGATTCCATGGCTCTCATGGCTCCCATGTGGCTCATGCATGGCTTCATGGCTCATCTTTGGCTTGGGAAAAGTTAAGTCGATTTCATGGAAATGGATTTAAGAAAAATTTTGGTATTTTGATGGGAATTTGTATGGGGCTTAATTTGGAATGGCTTCATGATGAATTTTCAAACTTAGGGGTTGATTTTAATTAATGGTATAATGAGAAGAATTTGTCATATGGGCTTTAGCATGAAATTTGGGCTTTTAGGAAGGTTTAAGAAGGTGGGCTTTTGGTTTAAAAAAGTAAATTTATGGATGGGAATTTTGTGAAGGATTGGGCTAAACAAATGTTACAATTGGTTTAGGGATGTTCCATGAATGGTTTGGAGTCAATTTGGTGTAATTTGGAATTGCATTGGTTTGAATTTGGGTTCATTTGGTAAGTGGGCCAATGTAGGTCAAATTGGGCTAACTTGGGCCAATGTTGGGCTAGGGTTGAAATTGATGTAAAATAAATGTTGGGAAATGTTTATGGGAGTGTTTCAAAGAGGTTTTGGCTTTGGTTGGGTTTTAATTTTGAGGTTTGGGCCTATTTGGGTTAGGTTTGGGTTTAGGTCGAAATTGGGTTTTTTGATTTTAGGTTGAATTTGAGTGAGGTTTGGGTCTAAACTTTGGGCAAATCATGTTAGTGTTTTGTTTATGGGGATGTTAAGGAAGGTTTAGAAAAGATTTGGGGTTAATTGGAGTTGAATTGGGTGAGTTTGGGCTAAGTTTGGGTCATGGGTCCAAATTGGGCTTTAAGGCCAAAAGTGAAATTGGATCCAAATGTCAATCAAATTTAACTTGGATTTGGTCTAGATTGGTGTTGGGGATGTTGAATTGAAGTTTAGAATTGAATTGGACCAGAGTTTAGGTCAATTGGGTAGGTTTGGTTTGACATTGGGTTCATTTTGGGTTAAAATGGGTCAAATTGGGGTTTTGATAAAATTGGGGTAAATTGACAAAATTGGCCTATGGTGTAGTTGAAAAAAATGAAATTGGGAATTTTTGGGATTTTCTGGAATTTTCTGGGAATTTTCTGAATTTTTGGATTTTTTGGCTAAGAGGGGTATTTTGGGTATTTGGAGGGTATTGGGAGGTATTTTTGGAATTTTTGGTATTTTTGGGTATGGATGATCAATTTGATTGGTGAGGCAATGTTTAGGATTGATTTTGGAGAATTTTGGGTAATTTAAGTGATTTTGCAAATTTTTGGGGGGGTTTCAAGGGTTTTGGGTAGGCTAAGCGGGTGTAGGGTCCCGGGGGTCAAGAAATTAAAAATTTGGAAAATTGAAGGTTGGGTGAATGTAAGTGGAATGAAATCATTTTGGTTGAGCCATGAAGCCATATCAAGCCCACATGAGCCATGAAGGGACTCATTTGAGGCATCCACTATGTTGTTCCTAACCCTCTTAGCGAGGGCTTAGGGGTTAAAGACCATCCATGTGAATCACCCGCATGACTCGGGAGGTCAAGTTGGGTATGGGTGTGGTTTTAAGAGGTGTGTGAAAGTGCGAGTGTATAGGTGTAGTGTGTGTGTAAGCTAGCCCCTTCACCGAGACCGAGCCGCCTGGGGCGGTCCTAAGGCCGAAGAATCCTATAGGAACTCATCCTTTAGACTTCCACATTTAATTTCAACCCTCTAGGTGATTAGAGGTCTACAATCAAGTTTGTGGAGTTTGCGGGGAGTTAAGAAGTGGTTTAAATTTCTAAGTGGTGGGTCCCAATTCTAGTCCTCTAGGACAGTCAAAGGAAAAGCCTAAGGCTAGATCCTAAGTACTAAAGAGAGAAGAAAAGACCTCATCAAAAATGAGGTCAACATTGAGTTTAGCAAATTCATCTGGACTAAGTGAATTCAATGAAAATAACGGTGTCGGGATGACGGAACCGTGGGATCTTAATCGGTTCTGTTTAAATAACTTTAAGATTTGTTTTAATTAAAATATTAAAAAACACTTGGATTTTAAGATTTTCTCTAAAAAAAATACTTCTCTCATCTCCTGATTTATGACTTCTAAAACTAAACCTCTGCAACAACAAGAAGCTCGGAGCATGGTGGGCAGCACAGTCATTGCCATCAGCAAAACCTGAGTCTACTTCAGCAAAACTGTCTTAGAATTAAACAACAAAGCCATAGGATTTCGAGGTAGTTTGCCTAGTGCAACATAAATCCTCAACTCTTCGTTAGGCATTTGCATGATCATATCATGTAAATTAAGCCCTAACTGGTCTTAGGACTCCGAGGTGATCGTTGGGTACGACCTAAACCCTCACATCTTCGAGGCTGATTGTATGATTATGTCATACGAATATAAGTCCTAATTAACTAAAATTGGTAAGATTGAAATATCATATAATATTAGGATTCTCCCTAAATCTAAGCCAAACAATAGGATAGTTTGGGAAGTTTCCAAGATTCCTCTTGGATCCTCAACTTCCCCTACTTCTCTTCCTTTGGATTCTCAAAAATAAATTGTTCCAAATTTTGAGTCATTCCCTTTTGAATTCCCAAAATCCAATCCTTTGAAAACCTTAAACTTTGAAATTCTTGAGAGCAAAACCACTGATCATTATCGAGAGTTTTCTTGAATGATTCCCGTCATTTAAGATGTAATTAACTATAGGGGCTTGCCTCTATAGGGAACTTTAAGAACCCAGGTAATATAAACCTTGCTTAATTCATTTATATTAAGCAGGTGAATTTGTCGGCTTATAAAATTGGTTCGCAGACCAAACGGATGTCACAAATCTTCTAGTTTATTTAATCGAGCCCCATCATCAAGCAGTGTGTCTATTCCTCGGGATAGATACTCAGTTTGTGGTGCGGTGCTCGTTTATATAAACTATTCAGGATGTGAGATCAGTTTGATTTCATGTCTTAAAACTTTCAAATTTAAAATTATTTTCAAAAATCAAATACTACTTTCTAAATTATATATATATTTAAATTAAATTTAAAATTAAAAATATGCCGACAATTTCTGTAGGCGACCCCCTTTTCAAAACACATAACCTAAAAATATGCCGACAACTTCTGGCGACTCCGCTGGGGAAAAGTTCCTCTCTCCATCTTGGTCAGAAGGTTTTTCTTTCATAAATCGGTAGTGAGCCCATGCCCTTAGTGGGCCAAACTACCATTCTTCCGTTGGAATACCCCGTTCATTTCTGTCTTGAACAAGTATAGCCAACTCCTCTCGGATTTAGGAGCCACTGTTTAGACACCCCTAAACGGAGAGGTTCTGAGATCCTTTTACCTTTTTCTGAGGTGGGGTGGACCCCCAATAGGTGTTATTCTAGGAGCGGCCCTTCGAGTCGAGAAGTCTTCCATAAGACTTTCTCTTCCTTTCCAATTATGAATCAGATTCCTTACCTTCTCTACATCTTTGAACATTCCGTTCTTAATAAACAAACCCTCTAATGAATGACTCTTTTAACAAATAACTCCTTTTTTAAAAATACATGAACAGAAATGTGTTCGGACTCTTTTTGATCCCTTTCTTTTCGTCCTGATGAGAAGAAGCACAACTTGGGACTGACAATCAGAATCTACCTTGCAGAAAATGTCTGCCCCAAAGCTGATTTTCTCCTTCACCAATGGATTTGGACTTCGCATGTTTACAAGGATGAGATTTGCCCGACAATGGGATCATCCGTTTTGGACAAGGATTTGGCAACACGGATGTCAAGATCACCGACGTCACCCTTTTCACACTTACGGACAAAGTGCATGAGCGAAAGACCTTTGATCGAGTTCAAACTTAAGTCAACTCGAGAGTTCCCTCCTACGAAAGGGTTCCAGTGAGAGGAATACTACTGTCCATAGGAGGATCGTTATCTCTACCCCTATGGTCTAGTTGTCTCCGCACCTACCCAGGCTTCCATCGAGCTCGAAGGATAAGGAAGTTCGAATTTGTAACGAGCATGTTACCGTGGAGGGTACAAATTTCCGTGCAAGACCTTCGTTTTCGAAGTTGGGTCTAGCTCGAGGGTTTCACCCCTAACACGGACTCGGAGAAGAAACGAGAGGTAGGAAGATTGCCGAAAAGGCCGGAGGCTGCTGAAGTCACTTTCTTAGAAGAAATCCACGAGTACACACCACTACT
>JAKZJZ010000605.1:0-43150 GCA_022702705.1 Papilionanthe hookeriana x Papilionanthe teres
CAAAACTACAATTGCAACTAAATTAAAACGTCTCGTTGAATGATCGGGAATACCTCGGATGATGTAACCCACGTGTTGCTAACGGGATTTCCCACGGTATAAATGAAAGTGTGGAACTCATTCAATTGAGTTTAGCAACTTCATCTGGACTAAGTGAATTCAATGAAAATAACGGTGCCGGGATGACGGAACCGTGGAATCTTAATCGGTTCTGTTTAACCAACTTTAAGATTTATTTTAATTAAAATATTAAAACACTTGAATTTTAAGACTCTCTCTAAACCAAAACACTTCTCTCATCTCCTGATTTATGACTTCTAAAACTAAACCTCTGCAACAACAAGGAGCTCGGAGCATGGTGGGCAGCACGACCATCGTCATCAGCAAAACCTGAGTCTAGTTCAGCAAAACCATTCCTAGAATTTAAACAACAAAGCCATAGGATTTCGAGGTAGTTTGCTTAGTGCAACATAAATCCTCAACTCTTCGTTAGGCATTTGCATGATCATGTCATGTAAATTAAGCCCTAAACTGTCTTAGGACTTCGAGGTAGTCGTTCGGTACGACATAAACCCTCACATCTTCGAGGCTGATTGTATGATTATGTCATACGAATGTAAGTCCTAATTAACTAAAATTGGCAAGATTGAAATATCAGATAATATTAGAATTTTCTTAAATCTAAGCCAAACAATAGGATAGTTTGGGAAGTTGCCAAGATTCTTCTTGGATCCTCAGCTTCTCCTACTTCTCTTCCTTTGGATTCTCAAAAATAAACTGTTCCTAATTTGAGCTAATCCCTTTTGAAATTTCCAAAATTCAATCCTTCGAAAACCTTAAACTTTGAAATTCTTGAGAGCAAAACCACTGATCATTATCGAGAGTTTTCTTAAATGATTCTCGTCATTTAAGATGTAATTTACTATAGGGGCTTGCCCTTATAGGGAACTTTAAGAACCTGAGTAATATAAACTCGCTTAATTCCTTTATATTAAGCAGGGGAACTTGTCGGCTTATAAAATTGGTTCGCAGACCAAACGGATGTCACAAATCTTTTAGTTTATTTAATCGAGCCCCATCATCAAGCAGTGTGTCTATTCCTCGGGATAAATACACGGTTTGTGGTGCGGTGCTCGTTTATATAAACTATTCGGGATGTGAGATCAGTTTGATTTCATATCTTAAAATTTTCAAACTCAAAAATTATTTTCAAAATCAAATACTACTTTCTAAATTACATATATATTTAAATTAAATTTAAAATCTAAAATTCGCCGACAACTTCTGTAGGCGACCCCTTTTTCTAAAACACAACACATAACCTAAAAATATGCCGACAGAGGGAGATAAATAGTGAGAGAGATAGAAGAAATGGCATGAGAGAGAGAGAAAGGGGCAAATGAGAGAAAAAAAGTAAAGAGAGATGCAATAGAGAGTGAGAGAGAGCAAGAGAGGGAGTGTAGATAGGGATTGAAGAGTGAGCGGAAGAGAGAGGGAGAGACGATAAGGCAGAAATACAGAGAGAAGATAAAGCAAAAGATAGAGTGAGAGGTAGAGAGAGGGAGATATGGAGAGAGACAGGGAATGAGGGAGAAAGAGAGAGACACTGAATTAGTGAATGAGGGGGAGAGGGAGAGAGGAAGAGAGTGATGGGTGGTTGGAGGAAAAGAGTTTGTAAAGTGATAAGTGACTGATGACATAGAGCAATAGAGAGTGTGTGAGAGAGAAACAGAGTGCAATAAAGAAAGAAAAAGAGAAGTGCAAGAGAGGCAGAGAGGGAGAAAGAGAGAGATGGGCGAGGGAGTCAAAGGGATGGAAGATAGCGGGAGTGAGAGAGTGAATGAAGATATAGAGAGAGTATGAGAGAGAGGGAGAGACGGGGTATAGAATGAGATTTAGTGGGAGAGAGGGGGGATGAAGTGGATGAGAGCGAGAGGGAGAGAGGGGAAGCATGTGTGTGAGAGAGAAAGAAGGGCGAGAGAGGGAGAGAGGGGGAGGGAGGGAAGGAAGCAAGCGTGTGAGGGTGAGAGGGAGAGAAAGATTCTGAGGAGAGAGTGGAGAGAAAACAATAGACGAGAGAGGAAGTGAGAGAGAATGAATATGGAACGTGAAAGAAAGAGGGAATGAGGGAGTAAGAGTGAGAGTGAAACTGTGGAGAGAGGATGAGGGAGTGAGAAAGAAGCGTCTGAGAGAGAAATAAAGAGAAGAGAGGGTGAGGGAAGAGAGAGCGAGAGAGAGGGAAAGAGTGGGTAAGCAAGAGAGTGGGAGATAAAAAGAGCAGGAGAAAGAGAGGGACGAAGGGAGTGAAATCGGGAGGGAGAGCGAGAGAGAGGCAATGAGGGATAAAGGGAGCATCAAAAGAGAGTGATAGAAGATAGTGAGAGAGATAAAAAGCAGTGGAATAAAGTGTGAGATATAGGAGAAGAGAGGGAGTGCAAAAGAGAGATAGAAGGAGGTAGCGAGAGGGTTTTAAGACAGAGCAGAAAAGGGAAAGGAAGAGAGAGTGAATGAGAGAGAAAGTAAGAAGAAAGACTGAGGGAAGATCAAGTAAGAGTGAGTAAGGGGTTAAAAGTGAGGGAAAATATGAGAATGTTGAGAGAGAGAGAGAGCAAGAGAGAGTGGGAGACGGAGAGGGATAAAGGGAGGGAGAGGGAGGGAGGGAGAGAGAGAGAGAGGAGGAATGGATGAAAGCAAGAGAGAGTGTGTGGGATAGAGTGAGAGAATAGCAAGAGAAAAGAGAGAAGAGAGAGCTACAAAGGAGAGTGTAAAAGAGGGTATACGATAGACAAAGAGAATAGTGAGTGAGAAAGAGAGAGAATGAGAGAAAATAATAGAGAAGGGGATAGAGAGAGAAGAGAGAAAAGTAGAGCAAGGGAGGGAGAGGAGACGAGTGAGAGAAAGAACAAAATGGTAATTGAGAGTGAGATAGAGAGCGAGAAATAAGCTAAAGAGGGTGAGTGGGAGAGAGATTGAGAGAGTGTGAGGGAGTGTATGAGTGTTAGAGATGGAGAGAGAAGAGTTATCTACATGAGGAAGACCAAGAAAGGGCACGAATGAGGGAGTAAGAATGATACTGGGAGAGTGTGAGAGCATAATGAGAACAATAGTGAGAGAGTGAAAGAGATCTTGAGAGAAATAGGAAAAGAGAGTGAGGGAGAGAAGAGGATATAAGAAAGGGAAAGTGAGAGAGGAACAAGAGAGAAAATGATATTAGGAGGGTGGGAAGGGAGAGAGAGTGATCGAGGGAGGGAGGAAGTGAAGTAAGAGATATAGAGTGAGGGAATGAAATAAAGAGTGAAGAAGGGATCAAGAGAGATATATAGGTGGAGAGGGAGAGAGTGAGGACAAGAGTAAGAAAAAGAGAGTGAGACATAGGGGAGATAGAGTGAGAGAGGGAGAGAGAGAAAGAAAGAGGAGAGCGATTAAGAATGTGGGAGAGAGTGAGATATGGAGAGAGAAAGAGAGAGGGAGGGAGGGAGTAAAAGTGGGAGGGGAGAGAGGTAGAGACGTGTGAGAGAAGGTGATAAATACTGAGAGAGAGAAGAGGCGGAAAGAGTGAAAGAAAAAGAGAGAGGTGGGAGTAGAATCGAAAGAGAGAAGTTGGCAGAGAGGGAGAGAAAGAGAGTGAGGGATAGAGTGAGAGAAGGAGATTGAATAAAGGGCAAAATAAGAGAGATCAAAAGATTGAGAAATGAAGATATAATAGAGATTGTGAGAGAGAGCATGCGTGGTAAAGAGAAAGAAATAGAGAGATAAAGAGAGGCTATGAGAAAGATTGAAGAGAGAGTGGGAGCAAGAGAGGGAGAGAGAGTGTGTGGGAGAGAAATAGAGGGTGCTGGAAGATAGAGCAAGAGTGAGTGAGCGAGAAGGGAAAGAGAGGGAGAGCAAAAATATGGAGGATAAATAGTGTGAGAGAGGAGTTATAAAGGGAGAGAGGGAGAGAAAGTGCGAGAGAGAGAGAGATAGAGGAAAGCGTGATGGAGAGTAGGAGGGAGGGAGGGGTGACTATTTCTCACTCCATTGCTGCAAGTTTCTCCCTTCTCTCTCTATCTTCATCTCTATCATTTGCTCTGCCTCGATCTCTCTTTATTACACTCTTTTTTTATCTCATGCTCTCTCATTATTCCTCTCGCTTCTCTCTTTCATCTCACTCTTTCTCTCCCTCCATCCCTCTCTCTCTCTCTCTATTACTTCCATCCCACCATCTCTTTTTCTCTCTTCTCTCCCTCGCTCCCTTTCTCCCTTACTCCTTCCCTCCCTCCCTCTTCTTCTCCATCATCCTCTCAGTCTCCCTCTCCATCTCCCTCTCTCTCTTGCTCTCTCTCTATCTCGCCATTCTTCTATTCTCCCTATCTCTTTACCTCTCACTCACTCTCTCTTACTCAATCTCCTCTTCTTTCTCTATTTTCTTTTTACTCTTCATCACTTTCTATCTACTGTTCTCTCTTTAACCCATCTCATCTCTCCCTCTACCTCTTATTCTCACTCACTCCACCCCTCTCTCTCTCTCTCACCGTCTATTCCATCTCTCTTTATCTCTCTCTCTATCTCTCTCTCACTCTCTTCTATCTCTCCCACTCTCTTAACACTTTTTATCCCTCACTACCTCTCATTCACTCTCCCTCCCTCTTTCACTCCTACATCCCTCTCTTTCTCCACTCTCCTTATCTCTCTCTTGCACCCAATCTCGCTCACTCACTCTCTCCCTCTCCCATGCTCTCTCTTCCCTCACACTTTCTTTATTTCTCTCTAACACTCTCTCCCTTTCTCGCTCCATCTTTCTCTCTTCCATTTTACTATCACTCTTACTCCCTCCTTCCACCCTCTTTCTCGCTCCATGTTCACTCTCTCTCACTTACTCTCTATTCTATTGCCCCCCTCTCTTCTCTCTTTTCAATATTTATCCCCCTCTCCCCCCTCTGCATTGCTTCTGTGTTTCCCTTCCTTTCTCACTCTTTCTCTCTCACACACTCTCTCTCCCTCTCTCCTCTCACTCACTTCCTCTTCATCCCCCTCTCTTTCAATCTCATGCTCTACTCCCTTTTCTCCATCTCGCTCACTATCTTCCCTCACTCTCTCTTCTTTCATACTCCCTCAACCTCGCTCACTCTCACTCTCTTCAATCTCTAACACTCCTTCTCTTTATCTCTCGCTTTCTCTATCTCTCCCTCCTTCACTCTTTTCTCTATGCTTTATCACTTCACTTTCTCTATTGCTCTCTCTCTATCACACGCACAATCTCACTCTTTTCTCGAAGTTTTATTCCTCTCCCTTCTATGAGAGACGGAGTAAAGATAGAGATTGAAGAGTGAGAGCGAGGGAAAGAGGGAGGGAGAGTAAGGCGAAATTGAGAGAAAAGAGAGACTCAAGGAAGATAAAGAAAAAGATAGTGAGTGAGAGGTGGAAAGAGGGAGATAATGAGGGAGATAAAGCGAGAGAGGGAGGGCTAGAGGGAGATCGAGAGAGAGAATTAATTAATGAAAGAGTGAGAGGATGATGAGAGTGAGAAGTGGTTGGAGAGAAAGAGTGAGTAAAGTAATAAGAGAGTGATGAATGAGAGCAGTAAAGAGTTTTTGTGAGAGAGAATGAGAAAGAGCAATATAGAAAGAAAAATTGATAATGCATAAACAGAGAAAAGAGCAAGAGAGGGAGAGGGCGAGTAAGATATAGAGAGACATTGATGGAGGGAGTCAGATGAATGGAAGAGAGTGGGAGATAGAGGAAGAGAGAGTGAAGGAAGATATAGAGAGAGTGAGAGAGATGGAGAGAGTGGGTAGATAATGAGATTTAGTGGGAGAGAGAGGGGGATGAATTTGAAAAGAGTTAGGAAGAGAGGGGGAGAGTGTGTATGAGAGAGAAAGAAGAGCGAGAGAGGGAGAGGGAGGCAGGGAGGGAAGGAGGCAAGAGAGTGTGGGAGAGGGAGAGAGAATGAGTGAGAGGTATAAAGTGAGGGAGAACGGGAGAATATATAGTGAGGAAGGGAGAAAGTAAGAGAGGGATAAAGGTAAGGAGAGGGAGGAAGGTAGATAAGTGAAAAAATAAGAGGGGGTGGAAGCAAGAGAGAGAGAGAGAGAGAGTGGGGGATATAGCGAGAGAAAAATAAAAGAAAAGAGAGAAGAGAGAACACAAAAATAGAGTGTAAAAGGGAGTATAAGATAGAAAAAGAGAATAGAGAGTGAGAAAGAGAGAGTGAGAAAGAGAGAGTGACAGAGCATAAAAGAGAAGGGGATAGAGAGAGAACACTGAAAGATGAAGTAAGGGAGGGAATTTAGAGAGTGAGAGAGAGAAAACGGTAACAGAGAGTGAGATAGAGAGCAAGAAATGGAGCTAGAGAGGGTGAGAGGGAGAGAGATTAAGAGAGAGTGAGAGAGTGAGAGAGTGTATTAGAGTGTGAAATGGAGAGATAAGAGTGAGCTAAACAAGAGAGACCTAGAGAGGGCATGAATGAGGGAGTGAGAATGATAGAGGGAGAGAGTGAGAGCGTTAAAGAGCTAGAGAGGAATTAGAAAAGTGAGTGAGGGAGAGAAGAGGATATAAGGGAAAGAGAGAGAGGGACAAGAGAGAAAAATGATACTAAGAGGGTGGTAAGGGAGAGAGGGTGTGAGCAAGGGTGGGAGGAAGAGAAGAGAGATATTGAGAGTGAGAGAATGAAAAAGAGAGTGAGGGAGGGATTAAGAGAGATATATACATAGAGAGGGAGAGAGTGAGAACAAGAGTAAGGAAAGGAGAGTGAGAGAAAGAGGAGACAGAGAGAGGGAGGGAGATAGAGGGAGAAAGCGAGAGAGAATGTGAGAAAAAATGAGAAATAAGAGAGAGGATTGGGGAGATAAAAGATGGAGAGCGAGAGAGAGTGTGTATGAGTGTGTGAGTGTGTGAGATGGAGGGAGAAGAGTGAGCTACATAAGGGAGACCAAGAGAGGGCAAGTTCGAGGGAGTGAGAAAGATAGAGGGAGAGAGTCAGACCGATAAAACGAATAAGTGTGAGAGTGTGAAAGAGATCTAAAGAGAAAGAGGAAAGAATGTCAGAGAGAGAAGAGGATATAAAAGACGGAAGAAGAGAGATGGATAGAAGAGAAAAAATATATTAATAGGGTGGGAAGCGACTGAGAGTTTGAGGGAGGGAGGGAGGGAGAGAAGAGAGAGATAGAGAGTGAGGGAGGAAGCAAGATAAATATTTAGATGGAGAGGGATGGAGTGAGGAAATAAGTAAGGGAAAGAGATTGAGAGATAAGTGTGAATGAGAGAGAAAGGGAGAAAGAGAGGAAGAGGAAGAGAGGGAAGTGTGAGAGATAGTGAGAAATAATGAGAGTGAGAAGAGAGAAGGATTGAGAGAGAAAAAATTTGGATAGAGAGAGATAGAGTGCATATGAGGGATAGGAGACAATAAGATTGAGCAAAGAGAGAAGAGCAAGTGACAGAAGAGAGAACAAGAGAGAGAAAAGCAAGAGAGTGAGAAAAAGATAGAAAAGAGAGTTAGAGAGAAAGGTAGAGAGTGAGAAAGAGAGATATAGAGAGAGAGGGAGTTAGAGAGATTGAAGAGTGAAAGATTGAGACAGAGAGAGAGAGAGAATGTGAGAGACACATAGAGAGAGTAAAGAGAGTGAGAAAAATTTGAGCAAGGGAGAGATTGAGAGGGAGAGCAAAGGAGATGAGTGAGAGAGAGATCAAGGGAGAGATTGAGAGAGAGAAAGGGAGATGCAGCAGTAGAGGGAGAGAGTGAGAGAGTTGTGAAAGAGAAAGGGAGAGAGAGAGAAAGAAGGAGACATAAACAAGGAAGGAGGAAAGTGAGAGTGGAAGACAGAGAGAGTAAGGGATATTTCGAGAGAAAGGATGAAATGAAAGAAAGTGAAGAGAGAGAAATCAAAGAGAGCTTAGGAGGGAGAGAAAGAACAGAAAATGAGAAAAGAGAGGGATAAATTAAGAGTGAGAGTGATATAGAGATGAAGAGAGGGACTGAGAGAGAAAGAGCAAGAGTGGAAGCAAGAGGAAGAGAGTGTGTGTGTGTCTGAGTGGGAGTAATAGAGAAGAGAGTAATAGAAGATAATCAATAAAGATAGAGAATAAATAGAGAAAAATTAAGAGGGGGAGAGAGTGAGAGAGATTGAAAAGAAAAGAATGAGAGAGGAAGAGAGAGGGAGAGAGAAATAAAGAGAGAAGAGAGTGTGGAGGAAGATTGAGCAAGAGAGTGAGCTAGAGGAAATGAGGAGAGAGAATAAGAGGAGGGAGAGAGAGGGAGAGATAGAGCGAGCACGTGAGTGAGGGAGATGAAGGTGTTGAGAAGGAGAGGGAGAGGGAGGGATGGAGGGAGAGTGGCTGAGAGGGAGATAAACAAAGGGAGGGATGCAAGGGAGAGTGTGTGTGAATGATAGAAAAGGAGAAAGAGTTAGAAGAGGGAGGGAATTGGTAGCAATAGGAAAGATAGTAAGGGCGAGTAAGAGAGAAAATGAAAAAGAGTAGGAGAGGAGTAAGAGTGAGTGAAATTGAGGACAAAGAGAGGGGGAAGAAGATAGAAGGGCAATAGAGAAATCGAAAGAGAGGTAATGGAAGAGAGAACAAGAGGAATAGGAATAGAGAAAGAGGGAGGGAGATAATAATTTAGAGAGAGGGAAAGTGAGAGAAATTATGAGAGAAGGAGAGAATACATATAGGGAGAGAGATTGTAAGATATAGCAGGTGAGAAAGAGAGGGGGAGGGAGTGACAAAGAGAGAGATAAAAGCAAGAGAAAGTGGAGAGTGGGAGGAAAAAGTCAAGAAGGAAATGGAAAGCAAGGGAAGAGACTGTAAGATCGGGTAAGAAAGCGAGCTAAAGAGATTGAGAGAGAAAAGTGAGTGATGGTAGAGGTTGAAAGAAAGTGAGGGAGCGGTGGGAGGATGTGCAAGGGGATAAAAAGAGAAAGAAGAGAAAGAGAGACAGAGAGGGAGAGGAAGAGAGCGACATAATAGAAACCTATAGAGAAATGAAAGAGAGAGCAAGCGAGAGAGAGAGAACAATAATGTCAAAGAGAAAGCGAGGGGGAGAGTGACAATTAAAATGATACGTGGAGAAAAAGTGAATGAAAGAGAGAGTGATAAGACAAGATATGAGAGGGAGGGAGGGAGGAGGAAGGAATGCCAAATGAGAGAGAGAGAGAGAGAGAGAGAGAGAGAGAGAGAGAGAGAGAGAGAGATGAGGAGGAAGGGAGGGAGTGTGAAAGAAATGATAAAGAGAGAGGAAGAGAAGGGTAGGGAAGGAGAAAAAGAGAGGGAGGGATATGGGAGAGAAATTGAAAGATGATTTGATAGAGAAAGAGAGGGGAAGAAAGAGGGACAGGGAGGAACAGATGGGGGAGAGAGAAATTGAGCACGTCTGTGAGAAAGTAGGAAGAGGAGGGATGAAGAGAGGAGAGAGAGGGAGCAAAGAGAATAAGAGGGAGAGGGAGGAAGATGAAGAGTGATAGAGGGACAGAGAGGAAGGGAGAGAGTGAGATAGAGTGGGCGAGGAGAGGGAGAAAGAGTGAGAAGGAGAAAGAGAGAGAAGAGAGAATTTCTGTGTGTCTGAATAGGAGGGATGGAAGTCGAAGAGAGGGAGGGAGGCAGGAGAGTGAGAGACGGAGAGGGGATAGAAAGAGTCAAATAATAAAGAGGAATAAAACACATAGTAAGATAAAGTGAGAGAATAACGAGTGAAAGAGCGAGAGAGATGGAAGGCACAAAAGAGAATGAGTGAGAGAGAGTGAGAGGGGTAGGTAGGAATGAGGAGATAGAGAGAGGGAGAGCGAGGGAAGGAAAGAGGGAGAGAAAGAGAGAGTGCATCTGAGAGAGAGAGAGAGAGAGGAAGAGAAAAGTGTGTGAGAGATAGTGGGAGGGGGAGAAAGAGCAAGACAGGGAGAGTGAGAATTAGTGATAGATGGAGAGAAAGAGTAAGAGGAGAGGAGAACATAATAACATAAGAGAGGAAGGGAGAGAAAGAGAGAGCGAGAGTAGAGAGTGAGAGAGGGAGAGGGAAGGAGTAAGAGTGAGATTAAAATTGAATAATGGGACAGAGGGACCAAGAAATAGAGACAAAAATAAAAAGAAAAGAGAATTAAGGGAGGGAATAAATAGATAAATTGAAGAGAAAGAGACGAGAAGGAAGAGTGACAATGAGAGAGGTGCTATGAGAAAGTGAGTCATAAAGGGTTAGATTGAGAGAGAGTGAAAGAATAGAAAGATAAATTGGTAGATAAAGATAGAGATAGAGAAAGGAGTATGAGATAGAATGGGAGAGAGAAAATAAAATAGTAAGAAAAAAATGGAGAGAGGGAATGGGAGAGAGTGATGGAGAAAATAAGAGGGAGGGAGGAAAATTGTGTGACTAAGTGCAAGGGGAGAGAGAAAAAGAGAGGGAAGGAGGGAGTGAAAGAGGATGGGATTGAGATAGAGAGGGAGAGTAAGACAATGAGTGAGAAGGAGAGAGAGGAATATAGAGGGTTAGAAAGAGTGAGTAAAGAAAGAGAAGAGAGGGAGATAGAAGAAAGAGCAAAAGAGAGCAAATAAACAACAAAGAGAGATGAAATAGAGAGAGTGAGATCATGAGAGGGAGTATGAGAGGGATTAAAAAGTGAACTGGAGGGAGAGAGGGTAAGCTAGAAATAGAGAGAGAAGAGAGACTCAAAGAAGATAGAGCAAAATAGATAGTGTGAGCAGGATATGGAAAGTGGGAGTGAGAATAGGGAGTGTGGAGGAGATAAACAGAGTAAGTAGGAATGAGAGTGAAGCTGAAGAGAGAGTGGCTGAAGAGAGAGAAAGAGAAAAGAAGTAAGAGAGAGAATGATAGATGGAGAAAGAAAGAGAGTTAGGGAGGGAGAGTGAGAGAGAGGGAGACAGAGAGGAAGAGAGTGCAAGGGAGGGAGAGTGAGAGAAGCGACCGAGAAAGTAAGAGTGAGAGTGAAATTAAAGAGAGTGGGGGAATGAAGTGGAGAGAGAGTGACAAAGCGAGAAAGAAATAGAGAAGGAATAGAGAGTGACGAAAGAAAAGGCAAGAGGAGCTAGACAGAAAAAGAGAGCAAAATAAGGAGAGAGGGAGAGAGGAATGAGAGAAAGAATAAAGAACGAGAGAGAAAAAGGTTGAGAGAGAAGAGAGAGAATGAGAGTAAGGTAGAGAGATTTAGAGTGATGGATATTGGGAGATAAAGAGTAAGGAGAGAGAAAAGAGAGCAAGAGAGAGATGTAGAGAGAAGCATAATAAAGAGTGAGAGATAGTGAGAAAGGAGAGAGTGAGAAAGAGAGAGATAGAGGACAAGGTTAAGGGAGAGAGTGAGAAAGGGGGAGATAGAGGGAAAGAGCGAGCAATATCTCTCCATCTCACCTCTTAAGCTCCATTACTCGATCTCTGTCTTGATCTCTATCCCGATCTCTCTTACCATGTTGCTCTTTCTCTCACACTCCATCCTTTGTCTCCATTGTTGCATCTTCCTTCTTTTCTCTCTATCCCCATCTCTTTTATTCTCTCTCCCTTGCTCTCTCTTTCTTACACTCTATTCTCTTTTTCTATTTTATGTTTTTTTGCTCTCTTCATTGCTTCTCTCTCTTCTCTCTTTCATCACACTCTTTCTCTCCCTCTATCCCACACACTCTCTCTCCCTCTCTATCCCTCCCACTATCTCTTTCTCTCTCTTCTCTCCATCTCTACTTTTTCATCACCCTCTCTGTCTCCCTCTCTCTTGCTCTCTATAGCCATGATTCCATTCTCCCTATCTCTTTACCTCTCACTCACTCTTTCTTACTAAGTCTTCCCTCGATCTCTCTTCTATCTATGTATCCTTTTCACACTCTCTATCACTTACTTTTTATTGTTCTCTCTTTAATCCATCTCACTCCCTACCTTTATCTCTCTTTCAAACTCCCTTCCTTCCCTCTCCCTCCCTATATCTCATCCCCAACTCTCTTAGTCTCTTTGCCTCTATCACGATAGATCTCTCTCATTATCCCACTCTCATTCTTTTTATCACTCTCTCTCTATCTTTCTCACTCTCTCAGTCTTGCCTCGTTGCCCTCTCTAGGACTCCCTTATGTAGCTAAACCTTCTCTATCCATCTCACTCACACTCTCTCTCGAGCTCTCACATACACTCATATACTCTCCCACTCTCTCTCAATCTCACACACAATCATACACTCTCTCCCTCTCTCACTCTCTCGCCTCTACCCATATCCTTCACACGTACTCTCTCTCTCGCACTCTAAATTTTAACTCTCTCAAATCCTCCCTCTTCTCTCTCATTGTTTCTCACATTCCCTCACATTTATCTCTCTATTTCTCCCTCCCTCACTCCTCTTGATCTATAAATCTCTCTTGATCCCTCCCTCACTCTCTTTCATTCTCTCGTGCTCACACTTCTCTGACTCTTTCTCTTATGTTTTTCTCTCACACTCTATTTCTCTCACACACACACAATCTATCTATGCTCAATCTTTCTCTCCCTTATCCCCCACAAGCACCCTCTATCTCGCTTTCCAACTTTATCTTTCTCAATCCCACTCTCTTCTCAATCATTGTTTCTCACATTCTCTCATACTTTGCTCTCACTTTCTCTCTCTCTCCCTCCCTCCCTCTCTATCTCCTTTATCTCTCACTCTCTTTTCCTTATTCTAGCTCTCACCCTCTCCCTCTTTATCTATATATCTCTTTTGATCCTTCCCTCACTCTCTCTTTAATTCTCTTACTCTCTATCTCTCTTCTCTTCCTCCCTCCCTCGCTCACACTCTCTCTCCCTTCTCACCCTCATAATATCTTTCTTTATCTCTTGTCCCTCTCTCTTTCCTTTTCTTATATCCTCTTCTCTCCCTCACTCTCCTTTCCAATTTCTCTAAAGATCTCTTTCACTCTCTAACTATTGTATTCTTTATTGCTCTCACTCTCTCCCTCTATCATTCCCACTCCCTCATTCGTGCCCTATCTAGGTCTCCCTTCTTCCTTCCTTATCTCCCTCTCTGTCTCCCTCTCTCTTGCTCCCACCCTCTCACCATTATGCTATTCTTCCCCTTTCCTTACCCCTCACTCACTTACTCTTACTCGATCTTCGCACAACCTCTCTGCTCTCTCTCTCCCAATCACTCTATCTCACTTTCTCTTTCCTACTCTCTTAGTTTCTTTCACTTCCTCTCACATCCTCTTTTTCCCTCAATATCTCTTCCCTCTCCCTTTTCTCTTCTTCTCTCTCAATCTAATTTTAATCTCACTCTTACTCCCTCTCTTTCTCACCCTCTTTTTTTGTCTCTCTCCTCCATCACTAAACCTCTCAATCTCCATCTCCCTCTTCTCTCACTCTCTTCTCTCCCAAATGCTCTCTCAATCCCTCTATCACTTCCTCCCTCACTTAAAATTAGCCCACTCCCTTCTTCTCTCTTTCTCACACTTTGTTGTCTCTCTCTTACTCTTTGTTGCCTCTTTCTTACTCTTACCACTCAATATCTTTCTCCCTTCCTCTCTCTCTCCCCCTCTCTCGCACTTCCTCTCCCTCTCTCCCTTTGTAACTCCTTTATCACACTATTTATCATCCTTTCTTTTGCTCTCCCTCTCTTTCCCCTTCGCGCTCACTTACTCTTGCTCTATTTCCTGCACTCTCTAATTCTCTACCACACTCTCTCTCCCTCTCTTGCTCCCTCTCTCAACAATCTTTCTCATAGCCTCTCTCTATCTCTCTATTTCTATCTCTTTACCACGCATGCTCTCTCTCACAATCTCTATTATATCTTTCTTTCTCGATCTTTTGATCTCTCTTATGTTGCCATTTATTCTCTCTTCTTCTCTAACTATATCCCTCACTCACTTGCTCTCCCTCTCTCCCGATTTCTCTCTCTTTCAATCCCACTCCCACCTCTCTCTCTGTCTTTCACTCTTTCTGCCTCTTCTCTCTCTCTCTCATTATTATCACTTTCTCTCACACAACTCTACCTCTCTCCCCTCCCCCACTTTTGCTCCCACCCTCCCTCTCTCCTTCTCTCTCCATATATCTCACTCTCTTTACCTTACTCTTCTTCTCACTCTCTCCACTTTCTTAATATATCTTTCTCTCTCACTCCCTCGCTCACTCTCTTACTCATTATTCTCTATCCCCTATATCTTCCTTTCTCTACCTCCCACTCACTATCTATGCTTAATCTTCCCTGGGTCTCATTTCTTTCTCTATTTCTACCTTACCCTCTCTCCTCCCACTCAATCATCAATACCTATCTTCACTCCCTCTCTTGATCTATCACTCTCTCACTTTCTATTTTATCTCTCATTGTTATTTTTTTCTCTTTTGCACCCTCTATGTTTCTCTCTTTCTCTTTCTTCTATCTCCCTCTCTTCTCTCTCTTCACTCACTCTTTCTCTCCCTCTATTTCTAACTCACTCTCTCACTCTCCCTCCCTCACACACACTCTTTCAATTGCTCTCACATCTTGCTCTCTCCCCTTATATCCATTGCATTATTTATTATTTTCTCTATAAATCTCTCTTTTCTCCTCAATTACTCCCACTATCTTCCATCTTTCTGACTCCCTCCGTCTATCTCTCTCTTTCTCCTTCTCTCCCTCTCTTACGCTTTTCTCTGTTATACTTTATTACTTTTTCTTTCTCTATTGCTTTTTGTTTCTCTCACACACTCTCTATTGCTCTATCTTATCAATCACTTATCACTTTACACACTTATTCCCTCCAACCATCTCTCACTGTCTTCCTCTCTCCCTCTCTCTCTCTTGCATTAATTCAGTCTCTCTCTCTTTCTCCCTCTGGCCCTCCCTCTCTCTCTACATCTTTCTCAATATCTCCCTCTCTCTACCTCTCCCTCACTATATTTTTCATTATCTTCCCTTAGACTCTCTTATCTTTGTATTTCTGCCTTACCCTCCCCCACCCCCTCTCTCTCTCCCACTCACACTTCAATCTCTATCTTCACTCCCTCTCTTGCTCTCTCTCTCTCTCGCACTCTCTATTTCATCTCTCTTTGTTGTTTTTCTACTTTCTTTTGCCCTCTTTTTGTCTCTCTCTTGCCCTTTCTTCTATTTCCCTCTCTTCTCTCTCTATACTCACTCTTTCACTCCCTCTATCTCTCACTCTCTCTCTCACTCTGCCTCCCTCACACTATATCTCAATTTCTCACATCTTGCTCTCATACATCTCATTATTTCTTATTTTCTCTCATACATCTCTCTTTCCTCCTCGATCCCTCCCTCTTTCAATAACTTTTTCCCTCTCTTTCTCCCTCTCTCCCTATCTCACTCTTCTCTTTATCTCCCCTTCAACTCACTCCTTCACTCCCCCTCCCTCCCTCTTGTTTTTTTATCTCTCTCTCTCTCTTGCTCTCTCTTCTCTCACGTACACTTTTCTCTATTTCTCCCTCACATTCCCTCTCCATTTCTCCCACTCTCTCTCATCTTTTCTCTCTCATTCTCTCCCTTCGCTGCCCTCCCTCCCATACTCTCGATCTCAACCTCTCTTGCACTCAATCTTCCTCTCTTCTTCTCTCCTTCTCACTCATTCTCTTACTCTCCCTCCCTACCTCCATATTGCTAACAATCTTTTGCTCTCTCTGTATCTCTCTCGCTTCCTCTCTCTCCCTCATAAATCTTTCTTGCTCTTTGTCCCTCTCTCGCTCCCTCTGGCTCTTTAATCTCTCTCCTTCTCTCCTTTTATCTCCCCCTTCCTCGCTCTCTCCCTTACTCTTGCCCTATATCTGTCTCTTTCTCACACTCTCTGTCTCTCTCTCTCTCGCTCTCTCACTCTCTCTTGCTCTCTTTTCTCTATCTTTACTCACTCTTTCTTCATATATCTATCACTTTAACTTTGTCTCCTTCCTCTCATTCCGTCTCTTCTCTCTCTCACTCTTTTCTGTCGTTCCTCACTCTCCATTCTTTATTTATTTCTCTCTCTTTGTCTCTCTGTCCATTCCTCGCTCCCTCACTCTCTTTAATTTGTCTCTCTATTACTCCCTCACTCACCTTCTCTCATTCTCTTTTGTACACTCTTTCCTTTTTCTCTCCTTTTATCTCTGTCACTTTCCCTCCCTAACTATCTCTCTCTTGCTCCTTTTCTCCGACTCTCTCTTCACCCATTCTCTCTCTTCAACTTCACTCTCACCCCTACTTATTCTCTCTCTTCACCCATTCTCTTTTTCTCTATCTTTACTCACGCTTTCACACTCTCTATCATCTCATCCACTTTCTATCGCTATCTCTCACACACTCTTTATTCTCTGTCAGCTTCTAACTCTTCTCATTCATTCTCTTCCTCTATCCCCCCACTCACTTTCTCTACTTCTCTTACTTCCCTCCTTCGTCACTCTCTCACGCTCTCACCTACTTTCCCTTCCTGGCTATCTCTCTCCTCTCCATCTCCCTCCCATTCTCTCTCTCATTCTCTTATTCTCCCTCCCTCTCTCTGTTGCTCACTCTCTCTTTCTTTATCTTGATTCATTCTCCTTCTCCTCCTAAATCTCTTTCTCTCACTTCCTCCTCCGTTCCCTTTCTCTCCTCTCCCTCTCCTTCTCCTTCCGTCCCTCTTCTCTTTTTCCTTCTCACTCTCTCCCTCTACGTTTAACCATCTCTCTCTCCACCTCCTATTCTCATACTTTTTCTCACTCTCTTTTCTTATCATGCTCTCTCTTACTCTCCCTCCCTCTTTCTCTTTCTTACTCTCCCTCCTTCTTTCACTTTATATATATATATCCTCTCACACTTTCTCTCCCTCTACTCCCAATAACTCTCTCTATAGTTTCTCTTATCTCTCTCGCACACTCTCACTCTCTCCCTTGCTCTCCCACTCTCCCATACTCTCCCTCTCTCTTTCCATTCCACCTTCATTATTGCATTGTTGCTCAATCATTCTCTATTAATCTCTTTTCTATCGCTCTCTCTTCTCTTTCATTACAAAACTCTTTTTCTCCTCTAAAGCCATTTCTTTCATTCTCTCTTGTCACACTTTCCTCCTCATCTCTCTCATTATTTCTTACTTTCTCTCACACTTCTCTCACTACCTCTATCCCTTTCTCTCCCTCCCTCTCTTTATCTTTGTTTCTCTCACTCTCTATCTATTTCTTTTTCTTCTGCTCTGTTTCTTGCTCTGGTTTGCTCCATATCACTTACTCTATCTTCCTTCACGCTCTTTTTTATCCCCATTTCTCTCTCATTCTCACTCCTCTCTCCCTCTCTCTCTCTCTCTTTACACTCACTCTCTCTTAGTCTCCCACTCTCTGTTCTATCTCCTTATCTTACTCTCTTATCTACTCTTTCTCCTCTCACTCTTTCACTCTCTCTATACTCCAATCACACTCTCTCCTCCTCTCTTGCTTCCTTCCCTCGCTCTTCCCACCATCTCTCCACATCTCTCTTACCTTATCTTCTACTCTTCAACACTCAGTCTCCCTCTACCTACCTCTCTCCCTCTTCATCTCTTTTGTACTCACTCTCTCCATATCTATCCAAATATTTATCTCTCTTGATCTATCCTCACTCTCTCTTTCATTCTCTCAATCTCTTTCTCTCTCTTCTCTTCCTCTCTACCTCGCTCACACTCTCTCTCCCTTCCCACCCTCCTAATATCTTTGTCTCTCTTGTTCCTCTCTCTCTTTACCTTTCTTATATACTCTTCCTCCCTCACTCTCTTTTCCTATTTCTCAGTAGATCTCTCTCACTCTCTCACTATTGTTCTCTTTATCACTCCCTCATTCGTGCCCTCTCGAGGTCTCCCTTATGTAGCTCACTCTTCTCTCTCAATCTCAAAAACTCATTCACTCTCTCTCAACCTCTCTCCCTCTCACTCTCTTTAGCTCCATTTCTCACTCTCTCTCGCTACTTGTTACCATTTTATTCTCTCTCTCACTCTATCCTCTCCCTCCCTTGTTCCATTTTTCTCCTCTCTCTATCCCCTTCTCTATTATTTTCTCTCAGTCTCTCTCTTTCTCACTCTCAATTCTCTTTTTCTATCTTATACTCTCTTTTACACACTCATTTATTGCTCTTTCTTTTCTCTTTTCTTGTCTTTCTCTCACTCTATCCCCCACTCTTTCTCTTGCTTCCATCTCTCCCTCCCACATTAATCTTCCGTCTCTCCTTCCTCTGTCTCCCACTCTCTCTTGCTCCCTCTCTCTCAACATTCTCTTATTTTCCCCTTACTCACTTACACTTACTCAGTCTTCCCCCAGTCTCTTCTCACTCTCTCTCCCATTCACTCTTTCTTCTTTTCCCTTTCCTTCACTTTATTTAAACTCACTCGCTAACTTATTCTATCCCTCTTTCGCAATCAATCTCTCCCCCTCTATCTCACACTTTATTCCTCCTTTTTTTATCTCTTACTTACTCTCTCTTTTGAAGCTCCCTTTATCCCTGGCCGCCTCTCTCTCACTCTCCCTCCCGCTTTCACTCCCATCGTCTTTCTCTTACTCTTGCTTCTTTTATCTCCCTTTCTTTTCTTCCCATCTTGCTCACTCACTCTTTCCCTCTCTCCCGCTCTCTCACTCACTCTTTCTCTCTCACACTCTCCCCCTTTCTCGCTCCCTCTTCCTCTCTCTTCAGTTTGACTCTCACTCTTACTCCCTCATTCCCTCTCTTTGTTGTTCCATATTCATTATCTCTCTTTTCTTTCTTCTACCACTCTCTCTCCACTATCTCCTTTCAATCTTTCTCTCCCTCTCTCCCACACTATCTTGCTTCCTTCCCTACCTCCTTCCTCTCTCTCCCTCTCTCACTCTTCTTTCTGACACACACTCCCCCTCCCTCCCTCTCACTCACTTCCACCTCATCCCCTCTCTCTCTCTCTCACTAAATCTCATTCTATACCACTCTCTCCCTCTCTCTCACACTCTCTTTATATCATTTTTCACTCTCTCTTCCTCTCTCCCTCCAGCTCTCTTCCATCCCTCTGACTCTCTCAGCCAATCTCTCTTTTTCTCAATCTCTCCCTCTCTTGCTCTTTTCTCTGATTTATGCTTTTATCACTTTTTCTGTCTCTTTTGCTCTTTGTTTCTCTCTCACACACTCTCGACTCTCTTCCATCACTCATTTATCACTTTACTCTCTCTTTTCCTCCAACCATCTCTCACTCCCTTCTTCTCTCCCTCTCTCCCCGTTTCATTAATATAGTCTCTCTCTATTTCCCTCTCGCCCTCCCTCTATCTCCATATCTCCCTCTATATCTCCTTCTCTCTACCTCTCACTCACTATTTTCCTTATCTTCTTTGAGACTCTCTTCCTCATGTTTTTCTGCCTTACCCTCACTCCCTCTCACTCTTCCATTCACTCTTCAATCCCTATTTTCACTCCCTCTCTATCTTCCATTCACTCTTCAATCCTCATCTTCTCTCCCTGACTTGATCTCTCTCTCACTCCGTATTTCATCTCTCTTTGTTGTTTTATTTACTTTATTTTCCCTCTTTTGTCTCTCTCTCTAGCCTTTTCTTCTATCTCTCTCTCTTCTATCTCTGTACTCATTCTTTCTCTCCCTCTATCTCTCACCCTCTCTCACTCTCCCTTCCTCACACACTCTCTCTCAGTTGTTCTCACATCTTGCTCTCTCCCCTCATATCCACCTCATTATTTCTTATTTTCTCTCATACATCTTACTTTCCTCCTCATTCCCAACCTCTTTCAGCATTTCTTCCTCTTTTTCTCCTTCTCTGCCTATCTCACTCCTCTCTCTATCTCTCCTTGCACTCAGTCCTTCACTCCCTCTCCCTCTCTCTCATTTTCTCTATCGCTCTCTCTCATTCCTTCTCTTTTGTTCTATCTTCTCCCACTTTCACTTTTCTCTATTTCTTCCTCACTATCCCTCTCCCTTTCTCTCACACTCTCTCTCATCTTTTTCCACTGATTCTCTCCCTTCGCTACCCTCCCTCCCACTCTCTTTATCTCAATCTCTCTCTCTCTTCTCTCTCACCCCTCTCTCTTGTCATTGTTTATTACTTTCTCTCCTTCTCTCCCTCCCTCCTTATTTCGCTCTCTTTTTCTCGCTAGCTCCCTCTCTATCCTCACTCTCTATTCTTTCTTTATTTCTCTCTCGCTTTATCTCTCTCTCCCTTCCTCGCTTCCCCACTCTCTTCAATTTCTCTCTCCCTTACTTCGTCACTCGCCTCTCTCTCTCTCTCTTATACTCTGTCTCCCTTTTCTCTCTCTCACTCTTCGTCGTTAACTCTCTCTTATACCCCATCTACCATTTCTCTCTTTCTCCTTTTCGCTTACACTCGTCACCCACTCTCTCTTCAGCTTCACTCCCACTCCTAGTCCCTCTCTCTATCTCCTTCACACTCTCTATTTTCTCTTCCACTTTCTACCGCTATCTCGTTCACACTCTTCCTTCTCTGTTAACTTCTTTTACTCCTCTTTCTCTATCCCACCATTCTATTTCTCTATTTCTCTCACTTACCTCCTCCATCACTCTCTCTCACACTCTCTCTTACTTCCCTTCCTGGCTCTCTCTCACTCCATCTCTCTCTCATTCTCTCTCCCATTCTCTTATTCTCTCTCCCTCACTCTCTTGCTCTCTCTCACTTTCTCTATCTTCCCGCATTCTCCTTCTCTCCCTATATCTCTCTCACTCTCACTTCCTCCTTTGCTCCCTTGCCCTCCTCTCCCTCCGTCCCTCCTCCCTTTTCCTCTCAGCTCTCTCACTCTACGTTTAACCATCTCACTCCACCTCACAATCTCATACTTTCTCTCACTCTCTGTTCTTATCATGCTCTCTCTCACTCTCCCTCCCTCTGTCTCTCTCTTTACCTCTCTCTATATATATCCTCTCACACCCTCTCTCCCTATATCACCCACATCTCTCTCTCTCCCATCTCTCTTCTCTCACTCGCACACTCCCGCTTTCTCCCTTGCTCTCCCTCTCTCACTCTCTATTCCACCTCATTATTGTATTGCTGCTCAAATAATCTCGATTAATCTTTCATCTATCACACTCTCTTCTCTCTCAGTACTCAACTCTTTTTCTCCTTCTATCTATCTCCCTTTCTTGCTCCCTCTCGCCCTCCCTCTTTCCCTCTATCTCTGTCATTCCTTCGCTCTTCTTCCCTTTTTGTATGCCTGCCTCCCTATCTAATTCCTCTCTCCCTCTCTTCTTGCACTCACTCATTCACTCCCTCTCACCCCTTATTTTCTCTATCTGTCTCTCTCTCTCCCATTCCCTCTCTTTAGCTCTCTATTCTCTCACTTAGACTTTTCTCTACTCCTTCGCTCTCTCCCTCCCTCACATTATCTCTTCCCTCACTCTCCCTTCACTATATTTCTCTCTCACACTCTCTCCCTCTTCCTCTCTCTTCAGTTTCACCCTCACTCTTACTCCCTCACTTCCTCTCCCTTTCTGAAAAAGAGAGAGGGAGGGAGTGAGAGAGATTGAAGTGAGAGGGAATAATAGAGGAAGAGAGATAGAGAGAAATAGAGAGAAGAGATTGTGAAGGAAGATAGAGAACGAGATAGTGATGGCATAAAAGAGGGAGAGGGAATAAGAGAATGAGTGAGAGAGAGAGAGGGAGAGAGAGATAGAGTGAGCAAGTGAAATGGGAGATGGAGAAGATGAGAGGGAGGGAGAAAGGGAGGAAGGGTAAGTGATTGAGAAGGAAGGAGGGTGGGATGCGAGAGAGAGAGTGAGTGTGGGGAATAGAGGATAAGAAAGAGTGAGAACAAAGAGGGAATATGTAAGAAGAGATAGTATGAGCGAGCAAGAGAGTACGAGAAAGGGAGGGAGAGAGTAGTAAAAGTGAATAAAATTGAAGAGAAAGAGAGGGAGGAAGAAAGAGAGAGCAATAGAGAAAATAAGAGAGAGGGAAAGAAGAAGAAAGAGAAAAATAGAAAGTGAGACAGGGAAGGAGAGCAAATGAGAGAGTGAGAAAAAGAGGGAGACTGAGTAAGAAATGGAGAGAGAGGTTATGAATGAGTGAAGGAGAGAAAGGAAAAGAAGAGAGAGGGAGAAAAAGAAGAGAGACATATTAAGAGTGGTAGAGATATAAAAAGAGATAAAGGGAGTGGGAGAGCACAGAGAGAGAGAATAGTTAGAAGGCATTACAGAGAGAGCAAGAAAAGTTAGAGCGTGAGAAGGTAGTGAGAGAGAACGAGAGCGAGTGAGAAAAGGAACTAGAGAGAATGAGATGGAGAGAGATGGAGAGGGTGATAGAGATTGGAAGAGAGATGGAGAAAGGGAGGGAGAGAGAGGTCGAGAAAGTGTTAGTGACATATGAAAGAATTAGAGAGAGAGAGCAAGAAAGAGAGAATGAGTGATATGGATCATGAAAGTAATAAAGAGAGGGAGAGAGAGTGAGAGAGAAGATAAGAGTTGAGAAGAAAAATAGGTGAGTGGGTGGGAGGGAGAAAGAGAGAGGAGGAAGGGAAAAGAGAGAGTAAGAGAAGTGAGGGACGAAGAGAAAGAGAGTGAACAAGGGAGTGAGAGAGAGAGTTAGAGAGAGAGGGAGAAAGATACTGGGAGAGAGAGAACAAGAGTGAGGTAAAAAGAGTTAGAGAGAGACATCGATAAAGATGGGGAGGGTGAGGGAGGAATGATGAGGAGAAAGAGAGAGTGTTTGAGAGAGAGAGTGGGAAAGAAAGAAAGAGAGAACACCGACAGACACAACTTAAGAGAAGGAGATTGATAAAAAGGAGGGCAAAAGAAGAGAGGTGAGAGAGAGAATTAGAGTGGCAAAAGTGTGAGAGGAGAGAAAGAGAAAGAATAAGAGAAGAGGAAAAGAGAGGGAGAGCAATTAAAGTGAAAGAAAGAGAGAAATAGAGAGAAAGATAGAGAAAGAGACAGGAATATGGAGGAAGCGAGAGGGAAAGTGAGATTAGGATATGGAGATGTAGAAAGAGAGAGAGAAGAGAAGGTCAGGAGTTAGGAAGAGAGACAGAGAGTGAACAAGAGAAAGAGCTTGAGAGAAAAAAATAGAAAAGAAAAGAGAGTGAAATAGGAAGTGTGAGAGATAGATAGAGGGAGAATAAGAGAGAGAGTGAGAGAAGGAACAAGAGAAAGCAAGAGAGAGATTAAGGGAGAGGGAGCGAGAGAGAGGGATAGAGAGAGATGAGGAGGGAAAGAGAAATGTGATAGAAAATGAGAAACAATGAGTGAGAAGAGAGAAGATAGTGAGAAATGAGAGGGTTGTGAGAGATATAGAGGGAGAGCGAAAAAGAGAGAAAGGGATAAATGTAGAGAAACAACGAGCAAAGAAAGAAGAAAGTGAATCAAAAGAGAGAGCAAGAGAGAGAGAGAATGAGGGCTAGAGTGAGAGAGATAGGAATTGAGTTAATTTTATGAGAGAAAGATTTTATGAAAGGAAAATAGATAGTGAAATAGAGAGAAGAGCAAGTGAGGGAAGATAGAGCAAGAGTAAGGGAGAGGGAGGGAGAGCAAGAAAATGAGGGGGGAGAGAGTGGAGAGTGAGTGAGAGAGAGCAAGAGGGTGTGAGAGAAAGTGTATAAGCGATAGAAGGAGAGGTGGGAGGGGCGGGAGACAAAGTGAGAGTGAGAACAAAGAGTGAAAAAGAGAGAGAGGGATGGAGGGAGTCAGAGCGAGAGTAAAATTAAAGAGAGAGAGAAAGGGAGAGGGAGAGTGACGGAAGAGAGCACAAGCTAGAGGGAAAGGGAATGGGTGAGTGAGTGAAAGAAGAGAGAGAGAGGATATAGAGAAGAGATGGGAAAAGAGAGGCAGAGAAGGAGTGAAAGAAGGAGGGATTTAGTAGGGAGAGAGAAGTGCGAGAGAAAATGAGAAATAACTAGAAGGAGATAAGGGAAGGGAGAGAGAGAAATGAGAGAGCAATTGAGAAAGAGAAGAAGGAAGGAGAGGGAGAATGAGGCCGAGGGAAGGAGACAGAAAGAGTGAGTAAAGAGGGAAAAAAGAGCGATTGAAGATATAGCAAGATATAGACAGACAGAGACCAAGCAAGCAATAAAAAGAGAAAAGTAGAGGGTGAGAGAGAGACATGGAGCGAGAGAGAGAGAGTTAATTTGAAAGAAAGAGATAGAGGGGGGAGTGAGAGGGGTTGAAGAGAGAGTGGGAGGGGGAGAGTGAAAGAGAAGAGGGATCAAAGAAGATCGAGCAAAATATAGTGAGTGAGAGGTAGAGAGAGTAGGATGTAGAGGGAGATATGTAGAGAGAGGGAGGGTGAGAGGGAGATAAAGAGAGTGCAAAATAATGAAAGAGGCAGAGAGTGAGGGTTGGTTGCAGAGAGAAAGAAAAGTGATAAAACATAGAGAAAAGAGTGTGAGAGGTAGAGAGTGAGAAAGAGAGATAGAGAGAAGGGGTTAGAGATTGAAGAGAGTGGGAGTGAGAGAGGTAGAGGGAGTATGAATGAAGAGAGAGTGAGGGAAGATATAGAAAGAGAGTGAGCGAGAGGGAGAGAGGGTAGAGCATGAGATTAAAAAAGAGGGTGTTGAAGAGAAAGTGAGTGAAAGGAAGAGAGGGAGTGTGTGTGTGTGTGAGAGAGAGAGAGTGCGAGAGAGGAAGGGTGGCAAGGAACCAATAGAGTGGCAAAGAGTGGCGATAAAAGACATAAAGGAGAGAGAAAATGTGCATAAGATAGAAAAAGAGAATAGATTGCAAGAAAGAGAAAGCGAGGGAGAGAGATAAAGGGAGAGATAGTGAGGAAAAGAATATAATAGGGATGTGGATAGAGAGAGAGAAGAGAAACATTCAGCAATGGAGAGAGAGGATGATTGCAGGAGAAAGAGTAAGATGGAAAGAGAGAGAGAGAGACATAGAGTTTGAGAAATGGAGCTTAATTGGGTGAGATGATGAGAAATTGAGAGAGATAGAGTGGGAGAGTGTATGGATGTGTGTGAGAAATCGAGAGAGAAAGAGAGAAGGGTAAGCTACATAAGAGAGACCTAGAGAGGGCAGGAATGAGGGAGTGAGAAAGATAGAGGGAGAGAGTGTGTGATAAGGAGAGCTAGAGTGGGAGAACGAAAGAGATCTATAGTGAAAGAGGAAAAGAGAGTGTCTCCCTGACTCTTTTACTCACTTCATTCCTCTCTTCCTCTTACTCTCCTTATCTCCCTCAGTCTTGATCCCTCTCTCCTGCTCTCTCTTCCCTCACTCTCTCTTCTCTCTATTACTTTCTCACACTCTCTCCCACTCACTCTTTCTTCCTCTCTCTTCGCTTCACTCTCACAATTACGACTTCATTCCCTCTCTCTTTCTTTCTCCATGATTACTCTCTTATATTGCTCTCTCTCCTCTCAATCTTTCTCTCCCACTCTCTTTCTTCCTTCCCTCCCACCCTCTTTCTATCTCTCGCGCTCTTCTTTTTCTCCCAAGAACACTCTCCCTCTCTTCCTATTCATCTCCACTCTCTCTCCTGCTAAATCTCATTCTCTACCCCTTCTCCATCTTTCCCTCACTCTCTCTATATTTTCCTTCACTCTCACTTTCTCGCACACTCACTTCGTCTCTCTCCAACTCCAATCCATCCATGTCACTCCATCCATCTATCTCTCTCTTTCTTACACTCTACCTCTCTCTCTCTTTTCTTTATTCTTGCTTTATTACTTTTTCTTTCTCTATTGCTCTCTCTCATTATCTCTCACACACACTCTTTATTGCTCTTTCTCATAACTATCTTATCACTCCTTTCACTCTCTTCTTCCTCCCTCTTTCCCTCTTTCATTAATTCAATCCTCTCTCAATCTCGCTCTCGCCCTCCCTCTCTCTCTCCATATCTCCCTCTATATCTCCATCACTCCACCTCTTACTCACTATCTTTTGCTCTACTTCCCTGAGTCTCTCTTCCCTCGCTATTTCAGCCTTGCCCTCTCCCTCACTCGCTCCCACACACTATTCAATCCCTATCTTTACTCCCTTTCCTGCTCACTCTTTCACTTTCTATTTCATTTCTCTTCGTTGTTCGTGTGATCTCTTTTGTTCCCTCTCTCTCTCTCTTGCTTTTTCTTCTATCTCCCTCTCTACTCTCTCTTCACTCACTCATTCTCTCTTTCTGACACTCTCACTCCTTCACACATTCTCTCTAAATTGCTCTCAAATATTGCTCTCTCCCCTCATATCCATCTCATTATTTCTTATTTTCTCTCATACACCTCTCTTTCCTTTCTATCCCTCCCTCATTCAATCTTTCTTCCCTCTCTTTCTATCTCACTCCATATCTCACACCTCCCTCTCTCCTCTTGCACTCACTCATTCACTCCAGCTTGCTCCCTCTCATTTTCTCTATCGCTCTCTCTCATTCCTCTCTCTTCTCTCACTTTCACTTTTCTTTATTTATCTCTTTCTTTCTCTCGATCTATCTCTCATCATTTCTCTCTTATTCTCTAGCTCCAGTAACCTCCCTCCCACACTCTATCTAAATCTCTCTTCCTCTCCATCCCCTCTCTTCATCTCTCCTTCTCACTCATTCTTTTATTCTACCTCCCTACCTCAAACTTGCTCATATTTTGCGCTCTTTTCCTCTCTCGCTTCCTATCTCTCTCTTAGATCTTTCTTACTCTCTCCCTCTCTCACTCCCTCTCTCTCTTCAATCTCTCTCCTTCTCTCCCTATATCTCCCCCTTTCTCACTCTCTTTCTTACTCTTTCCCTCTGCCTCTCTCTTTCTAACTCTCTCCCTTTCACTCTTTCCCTCTCGATCTTTCTTCTTCTCTCTTTCGCTCAATCTCTTGCTCTCCTTCCTTTTCTCCCTCTCACACACGTTTTCTTTATTTTTCCTCACTCTCTTTTCTCTATATTTATATCTTACCATCTCTCTCTCTCTCTCTCTCTCTCTCTCTCTCTCTCTCTCTCTCTCTCTCGTTGTCTCAATCCCTAAATCATAAATACCTCTCACTCTCTCGCTCTATCTATCTCTCACCCTCTATTCTTTCTTTATTGATCTTGCTCTTCTCTCTCTTAATCTCTCTTTTGTCACTCTGTCATCTCTCTTTCTTAGTCTCTATCCCTCACACACACTCTTTCTCTCTAAATTTTGTCTCTCTTAATCCCTATCTCTTCTCTCTCTCATTGTTTCTCACTCTCTTCCTCTTTCTCTCTCCCTTCTTCCCTCTTTAACTCTCCCTCCCTCTATCCCCTTATCTCTCACTATCTTCTCCTTACCCTTGTTCTCACTCTCTCCCTCTCTCCATACACATCTCTCTTGCTCCCTCACTCACTATCTCTCTCAATCTCTAGCTCTCTATCTCCCTCCCTCCGTTCCTCACACTCTCTCCCTTCCCACTCTCCTAATATCTCTTTTTGTCACTTGCCCCTCTCTCTCATCCCCTATCTTATATCCTCCTCTATTTCACTATCTTTTCCTCTTTCTCTATAGGTCTCTTTCATTCTCTCACTCTCGTTCTCTTTATCACTCTCTCACTCTCCCTCTATATTTCTCACTCCCTCATTCTTGCCCTCTCTATGTCTCCCTTATTTAGCTCACCCTTCTCTCTCCATCTCACTCACACTCTTTCTCGAGCTTTTCACAGATATTCATACATTCTATCACTCTCTCCCTGTCTCAATATCTCTCTGTCTCTCTCTCATAAGCTCCATTTCTCGATCTCTATCTCGCTCTCCTTACCATCTTGCTCTTTCACTTGTACTCCGCATCTCTCTTTATTGTTGCATCTTTCTCTCTTCTCTCTCTATACCCTTCTCTATTATTCTCCCTCCCTCGCTCTCTCTTTCCTGCACCTTATTCTCCTATTCCATTTTATGTTCTCTTTTGCTCTCTTCATTGTTGCTCTCTCTTCCCTCTTTCATCTCACACTATCTCTCCCTCTATACCCTAATCTATCTCTCCCTCTATTGCTTCAATCCCTCCCACTATCTCTTTCTCTTTCTTCTCTCCCTCCTTCCCTCTCTTATCTCCCTCTCTGTCTCCTTCTCTCTCTTGCTCTCTCTAACCATTCTTCTATCCTCTCTATCTCTTTAGCTCTCACTCACTCTATCAATCTTTCTTTAGTCTCACTTCTTTCTCTATTTCCTTTTCACTCTATCACAGTCTCTCTACTACTCTATCTTTAATCCATCTCACTCCCTCCCTCCCTTATCTTTCTCACTCACTCCATCCCTATCTCTCACACACCCTCTATTCTATATTTTTGTATCTCTCTATCTCTTTCTTACTCACTCTTCTATATCTCTCTCTTTTGACAGCTAGTATCTCACACTACCACTTTTTTCACTCTTCCTCTCTCTTTCACTCCCTACATCTCTCTCTTTCTCCGCTCACCCTCTCCCTCTCTCATGCTCTCTTATCCCTCACTCTTTCTTTATTTATCTCTAACACTCTCTCCCATTCTCGCTCGATCTTTCTCTCTGTTCCATTTCGCTATTACTCTTACTCTTCCGTACCACTCTCTCTCTTTATCATACATTCTCTTTTACTCTTCTCACTCTCTCTTCATCAATTCCCCACTCTCTTTCTATATTTCTCTCACTTCCCTCCTTCCTTTCTCTCTCTCTCTCATGCTCTCTCCCACTTTCCCTTCCAGGCTCTCCCTCTCTCGCCATCACTCTCTCATTGTTTCTCATTCTCTTATTCTCCCTCCCTCTCGTCTCTCTCTCACCACTCTCTCACTCTCTATCTTCACTCATTCTCCTTCTCTCCCTATATCTCTCTCACTCTCACTCCCTTGTTCGCTCTCTTCCTCACACTTTCTCATAGTTTGTTCTCTCTTTCTTTTTCTTTTATTGCCCACATTTCTCTAACTCTTTCTCATATGTTCTCTCTCACTCTCTCTTCCTCACACACACGATCTCTCTTCTTACTCAATCTTTCTTTCCCCATATACCTCAAATGTGCTCTCTCCATCGTACTCCAACTTTTATCTCTCTCAATCCCTCTTCTTCTCTCTCATTGTTTCTCATATGCTCTCACATTTCTCTCTCTCACTTTTTCTTTCTCTCTCTCTCTCTCCCACCTTGTCTGTCTCCCCCTATATCTCACTCTCTCCCTCTCCATCTATATATCTCTCTTGATCCCTTCCTCACTCTCTTTTTCATTCCCTCATCTCTATCTCTTTCTTACCTTCCTCCCTCCCTCGATTACACTCTCTTTCCCTTCCCACCCTCCTAATATCATTTTTCTCTCATGTCCCTCTCTCTCTTTCTCTTTCTCTTTCTTATATCCTCCTTTCTCCCTCACTCTATTTTCCTATTTCTTTCTAGATATGTAACTCTCTCACTATTGTTCTCCTTATGCTCTCACACTCTCCCTCTATCATTCTCACTCCCTCATTCGTGCCCTCTCCAGTCCTTCCTTATGTAGCTAACTCTTCTCTCTCCATCTAGTACACTCATACACTCCCTCACTCTCTCTCAATCTCTCTCCCACTCACGCCCTTTAGCTCAATTTCTCGCTCTCTATCTCACTCTTCTTATCATTTTGTTCTTTCTCTCTCACTCTCTCCTCTCCCTCAATTGCTATACTTTTCTCTTTCTCTCACTATCCTCTTCTCTATTATTTTCTCTCACCCTCTCTTTTCTCACTCTCTATTCTCTTTATCTATCCTATACTCTCTTTTACACTCTCCTTTGTAGCTCTCTCTTCTCTTTTCTCTTGCTTTTCTCTCACTCTATCCCCCACTCTCTCTCTTACTTCCATCCCTCCCTCTCTCATTCTCTCTCCCTTCCTCTCTCTCCCAACCTTTATCCCTCTCCTTCTCCCACTCTCTCTTGCTCCCTCTCTCATTATTCTCCCATTTTCCCACACTTTTAACTCCTCACTCACTTACTCTTACTCAATCCTCCCTTAGTCTCTCTTCTCACACTCTCTCCCATTCACTCTCTCTTCCTTTCCCTTTCCTGCTCTCTTTAAATCCTCTCACTACCTCCTTCTATCTCTCTTTTGCACTCACTCTCTCTCTCTCTCACTCTCTCACTTTATTCCATCACTTTTTATCTCTATCACACTCCTCAGCCACTCTCTCTTGATGCTCCCTTTATCCCTCACTGCCTCTTTCTCGTTCTCCTTCCCATTTTCACTCCCTTCGTCCCTCTCTTTCTCCTGCTCATTTTATCTCCCTCTCTTTTACTCCTACTCTTCCTCACTCACTCTTTCCCTCTCTCCCGCTCTCTCTTCCCTCACCATCTCTTCTCTTTATTCTCTCACACACTCTTCTTTCTCGCTTCCTCTTTCTCTCTTCTCAGTTTCACTCTCACTCTTACTCACTCATTCCCTCTCTTTCTTGTTCCATATTCATTATCTCTCATTTAATCTCTCATCTACTACTCTCTATCCACTCTCTCCTCACAATCTTTCTCTCCCTCTCACCCTCACTCTCTTGCTTCCTTCACTCCCTCCCTCTCTCTCCCTCTCTTGCCCTTCTTTCTGTTTCCCACACAAGCTCCCCCTCTCTCACTCTCACTTTCTTCCACTTAAACCCCCCTCTTTCTTCCACTAAATCTTGTTCTCTAGCCCCTCTCTCCCACTCTCACACTCTCTCTATCTTGTCATTCAATCTCTCTTCTCTATCTCTCTTCCTCTCTCACTGCCGCTATCTTACATCCCTTCGAATCCCTTCATCTATCTCTTTTTCTCCCTCTCTGCCTCTCTTGCACTTTTCTCTGTTATGCTTTATCACGTTTTCTTTCTCTATTGCAATTTGTTTCTCTCTCATACACTCTCTATTGCTCTCTATCATCACTCACTTATCACTTTAGACACTCTTTCCCTCCGACCACCTCTCACTCTCTTCCTCTCTCCTTCTCTCCCTCATTCACTAATTCAGTGTCTCTCTCCTTCTCCCTCTTACCCTCTCTCTCTCTCCATATCTACCTTTATATCTCCCTCTCTCTACCTCTCACTCACTATCTTTTACTTTATCTTCCCTGAGACTCTCTTCTCTCTATATTCCTTCCTTACCCTCTCTCCTCTCTCTCAGCAGCTCACTCTTCAATCCCTATCTTCACTCCCTCTCTTTCTCTCTATTTCATCTCTCTTTGTTGTTTTTTTGCTCTTTATTGCCCCCTTTCTGTCTCTCTCATGCCCTTCTTCTATCTCCCTCTCTTCTCTCTCTTTTCTCACTCTTTATCTCCCTCCCTCACACACACTCTCTCTCATTCTCCCTCCCTCACACACTCTCTCTTAATTGCTCAATTGCTATCACATCTTGCTCTCTCCCCTCATATCCATCTATATTTCTTATTTTTCTCTCTTTTCTCTTCGATCCCTCCCTCATTCAATCCCTCTATCCCACTCTTTCTCCCTCTCTTCCTTTCGACTCCTCTCTCTATCTCCCCTTGAAAAGAGAGGAAGATAGAGGAAGAGAGCAAGAAAGAGGAACATAATAGAGAGTGAGAGACATAATGAGAAAGGGAGAATGGGGGAGAGAGATAGAGGACAAGAGTAAAGAAAGAAAAAAGATAGACATGGTGGAGCAAGAGAGCGAGAAAGAGAAACATATTAAAAGTAAGAGACAAGAGAGAGAGTGTGAAAGAAAGAGATAGAGGGCAAGAGTAACAAATAGAGTGAGAACGGGGAGATAGAGGGAGAGAGCAAGAGATTAAAGAGAGGGAGGGAATGAGAGAAGGAGAGAGAGGAAGCTGGAGAGGAAAACATAGTGAGCAAGATGGAGATAGGGAGAGACATTGAGAATGAATGAGAAAGAGAGATGGAGAGAAGGAGATGGAGAGGGAGAAAGAGGAAGAGAGATTAAAATAGAGAGAGGGTGAGGGTGAGAAGTGGGATGGAGAGTGGGAGAGAGAAAGGATGAGGGAGAGTAAGAGAAAAATTGAGAGAAGAGAAAGTGAGGGAAGAGAGCGGGAATGAGAGAGAGTAATGGAACAAATTTGAGGGAGGGGCGTATTGAGTGCGTGAGTGCATGCGCAGAGAGATGGAGACGAAGGGAGAAAGAGAGGGAAGGAGGGAGTGAAATAGGGAGTGATTCAGATAGGGAGGGAGTGTAAGAAAATGAGTGAGAAGGAGATAAGGAGAGAGGGAGAAAGGGAGTGAGGGAGAAAGAAAGAGGGAGAGAGTCTGACTTAAAGAGAGTGGGAGGGAGGGTAGCGTGGGGGATGTGAGAGAGAGAGCAAGAGAAAGGGAGAATAAGTTATAAATAGAAAAAGGTGAAAATGAGAGAAGAGAGAACAAGAGAGAGGAAATGAAATAGAGCAATGAAGAAAATAAGTGGGAGGGAGGGAGATCTAGTGAGTGCAAATGGAGGGAGAGAGAGGAGAGGGATAGGAGAAATAAAGTAAGAGTTGGAAGGAGGGAGTGAAAGAGGAAGGGAGAAATGAGGAGAGCGAGATGTGTGAGAGAAAATTATAAATAATGAGATGGAGATAAAAGGCGAGGGTGAAATGTGAGAGCAACTGAGATAGTGGGACGGAGGGAGAATAAGAGAGAGAGTGGGGGATAGATTTGAGAAAGAGTGAGTAAAGAGAGCGAAGAGAGGGTTATGGATGAAGGAACAAGAGAGAGACAGAGAGGGGGCAAGTGCGAGAAAAGAAACAACAAAGAGAGATGAAATAGATAGTGAGAGATAGAGCAAGAGAGGGAGTGAAGATAGGGATTAAAGAGTGAGCGGGAGGTGGAGAGGGAAAGAGGGTAAGGCTGAAATAGAGAGAGAAAAGAGACTCAAAGAAGATAAAACGAAAGAGATAGAGAGTGTGAGAGAGATAGCGATAGAAAGTGGGAGAGAGAATAGAGAATGTGAAAGAGATAAAGAGTGGGAGTGGGAGTGGGAGTGGGAGTGAAGTTGAAGAGAAAGAGAAAGAGTGGGTGAAGAGAGAGAAAGAGAAAAGGAGCAAGAAAGAGAATGAATGATATAGAGCAAGAGTGAGTTAGGGAGAGAGTGTGAGAGAGTTGGAGAGAGACTGCAAGGGAGAAAGAGAGAGAGAAGCGAGCAAGGGAGTAAGAGTGAGAATAATATTAAAGAGAGTGAGGGAGTGAGGAGGGGAGAAAGTTACAAAGTGAAAGAGAAATAATTAAAGAATAGAGAGTGAGCAAAGAGACAAGAGAGGGAGCTAGAGAGAAAAATAAGGAGGGAGGGAGGGAGGGAGGGAATGAGAGGAAGTAATATAAAATGAGAGAGAAGAAGGGCTGAGAGATAAGAGAGAGTTAGATTGATGGACAAGAGAGGTCAAGAGTGAGTAAAGAGAGAAAAGAGATCAAGAGAAAGTTTGAGAGTGAGAGTAAGAAACATAATAGAGAGTGAGACATAGTGAGAAAGGTAAGGAGTGAGAAAGAGAGAGATAGAGGAGAGAGTGAGAGGGGAGATAAAAGGAGAGTGTGAGAGAGATTGAAGAGAGAAAGGGAGTGAGAGAGGGAGAGAAAGAAAGAAAATTTTAAGAGAGAAAGAGAGAGCCAAAGTTAATGAGCAATATTGAGATAAGGAGGGAGATTAAGAGAATGCATGAGAAGAAAAAGAGAGAGGGAGGTCGAGAGGGAGAGAGGGAGAGAGAGAGGGAGGGAGATTGAGATAGTGGGAGTGGGAGGGAGGAAAGTAGGATGGAGAGAATGAGAGAGAAATCATGAGATAGAATGGGAGAGGAAGAGTAAGAGAGAAATAGAGAAAAGAGAAACTGAGAGAAGTGAAAGCAAGGGAGAGGGAATGAGAGAGAGCAATAGAGAAAAGAAGAGTGGGGGAGGAGTGACTTAGTGAGTACAACAGAAGTGAGAGAGAGGAGTAAGGTGAGTAAAGAGAGAGAAATGAGGGTGATAGAAGAAAGAGAAAGAGAGAGATAGAGAGAGTAAAAGAGAGCAAGAAAGTAATACAAAGAGATGAAATAGAGAGAGAAAGAGAGCAAAAAAGGAATTAAAGAGTGAGCGGGAGGGAGAGAAGGAGAGAGGGTGAGATAGAAATATATAGAGAAGAGAGATTGAGGGAAGATATAGTTGAGTGTGAGGAAGAGAGTTGGAGATGTAGTGGGGATATGGAGAGAGTGTGAGTGTGAGAGGGCGATAGAGTGAGAGATTGAAATAGTGAAAGAGGGAGAGAGTGTGAAATTGTTGGACACAATAGTGAGTAAAGTGATGAGAGAGAGTGTAGAGGGAAGGAGGGAGAGCAAGCGTGTGTGCGTGAGAGAGAAAGAGAGAGAAATAGTGGAAGAAAAAGTGATAATGCATAAATAGAGAAAACTGCGAGAAAGGAAAAGAGTCAGAAAGAGAGAACTAAAGGAAAGGAGTGATAGACATTGAAGAGAGCGGGAGTGAGAGAGGAAGAGAGGGTGGGAGAGAGAGAGTGATGGAAGATATAGAGATAAAGTTAGAGGGAGGGAGAGACGAGGTGGAGAATGAGATTTAGTGGGAGAGAGAGGGGGATGAGTTGGAAGAGAGTGAGAGGGAGAGAGGGAGAGAGGGAGAGAGAGAAGGGGAGAGAGCGAGAGAGTGAGAGAGAGGGAGGGAGGGAAGGAAGCAAGAGAGAGGCGAGAGAGGGAGAGAAAGATTGAGAGGAGAGAGGAGAGTGAGCAATCGAAGAGAGAGGGAACATGAAGCGAGAAAGAGAGAGACTGAGGGAGTAGAAGTGAGAGTGAAACTGAAGAGAGAGGAGATGAGCGAGAAAGTAAGAAAGTGATAGAGAGAAATAGAGTGAAATAAGAGTGATGGAAGAGAGTGTGAGGGAGGGAGAGAGTGAGCGAGTGAGACGGGGAGCAACAGTGAGGGAGAAAAGGATAGCGAGAGAAAACGAGGGGTGAAGGGAGTGAAAGAGGGAGGGAGATGAGAGAAAGGCAATGAGGGATAAAGGGAGCATTAAAAGAGACACAGAAGAGAGAGCGAATCAGAGATAAAATGAATTGAATAGAGAGTGAGAGAGATAGGGAGAGAGTGAGTGAGAAAGAGAGATTGAAGGAGGTAGTGAGAGGAATTAAAGGGTGTGCAGGAAAGAGAAAGGAAGAGAGAGTGAAAGGGGAGAGTGTGAAGAGAGACTAAGAGAAGATCGAGTAAAAGTACGTGAGTGGGGGTATAAAGAGAGGGAGAACATGAGAATTATGAGAGCGAGAGGTAGCATCGGAGGTAGAGGGAGATGGAGAGGGATAAAGGGAGAAATAAAGAGGGAGGGAGAGAGAGAGAGAATGAGAGAGGGTGGGTTGGAATCATGTGAGGAAGAGAGGAGAGAGAGTGTGAGGAATAGAGTGAGAGAAATGTAAGAGGAAAAAGAGAAGAAAGAACAACAAAAGAGAGTGTAAATGAGAGAGAGAGGGATTAAGGGAGTGAAATAGGTATGGAGAGCCAGAGAGAGGAAATGAGGTACAATGGGAGGGTCAAAAGTGAGAGACTAAAGAGATATCGAGAGAGAGAGATAAAGAGAGGTGGATAGAGAGTGACAGAGAGATGGAGTTTGTGAGGGAGAAAGAGAGATAGGCGGAAGTCGGCGTGTTTAAAGGGGGAATAGAAAATATGAGAGAGAGACAAGAGAGGCTGTGGGAAGATTAAGTAAGAGTAAGCGATTGAGGTCTAAAGTGAGTACAAGAAAGGATATTAGTGAGTGAGAGATGGAGCAAGAGAATGGGAGATAAAGAGAGAGATAAAGAGGGATAGAGGGAAAGATGGAGGGAGAGAAGGGAGGGAAAGAGAGTGGTAGGGTTGAAAGCTTGAGAAATGAGAGAGAATTGGATGTAAAATGAGAGAAAGTGTAAGAGGAATGAGAGCAACAAAGTAGAGTGTAAAAATGAGTATAATATAGAAAAAGAGAATAGGTAGTGAGCAAGATAAAGAGAGGGAAACAGAATAATAGAAATAAGGATAGAGAGTGAAGGGAGAAGATGGAGCGAGGGAAGGTGAGGAGAGATTGAGCTAGGAAGAACAAGATAGTAAGAGAGAGTGAGATAGAGAGCAAGAATTGGAGCTAAATTGGATGAGAGCGAGAGATATTGAGAGAGTAAGAGAGTGTATGAGTGTATGAGATGGAGGGAAGAGTGAGCTACATACGAGAGACTTAGAGATAAAAGTAATTAGGGAGTTAGAATGATAGAGGTAGAGAGTGAGAGTGATAAAGAGAAGAGTGTGAGATAATGAATGAGATCTAGAGAGAAAGTGGAAAAGAGAGTGAGGGAGAGGAGAGGATTAAAGAATGGGAATGAGAGAGAGGGCCAAAAAAGAAGAAAAGATATTAGGAGGGTGAGAATGGAGAGAAAGTGTGACTGAGGGAGGGAGGAAGAGAAGAGGGAGATAGAGAGCAAGGGAATGAAGGAGAAAGTGAGGAAAGGAGCAAGAGAGATATTTAGATAGAAAGGAGAAGAGAGAGAACAAGAGTCATGAAAAGAGAGTGAGAGATAGAGAAGGCAGAGAGAGGGTGGGATAAAGAGAGAGAAAAGTGTGAGAGAATGTGAGAATTAATGAGATAGAAGACAAAAGATATGAGAAGGATAATAGTTGGAATGAGAGATTTACATTTGATTGATAGGGGAGAGAAAGATTGAGAAAAGAGAGAGATTGTGTGTGAGAGAGAGAGGAAGGGAGTGAGAGAGAAATATTAGAGAAAGAATTAGAGAAGTCTAAGCAACAAAAGAGAAAGAGAGAGAACAAATAGTGAGAATGAGAGAAGAAGGGAGAGAAGGGGGAAGGGAGTACGAGAGAGATATACGGAGAGAAGAAGAGTGAGATAAGATAGAGAAGGAGAGTGAGCAAGAGAAAGTAAGGTTGGGGATGTTGACCTCATTTTGGATGAGGTCTTTTGCTTCTCTCTTTGGTACTTAGGATCTAGCCTTAGGCTTTTCCTTTGACTAATCTTAGAGGACTAGAAATGGAACCCACCACTTAGAAATTCAAACACTTCTTGACTCCCTGCAAACCCCACAAGCTTGATTGTAGACCCCTAATCACCTAGAGGGTTGAAATCAAATGTGGAGGTTTAAAGGATGAGTTCCCAATAGGACTTTTCGGCCTTAGGAATACCTCAGGTGGCTCGGTGCCGGTGAGGGTTGACTTGAAAATACACTACACTATCACACACATTCCAAGTCCTAAAACCACACTCTCACCCAACTTGACTTCCTGACTCATGTATGTAATTCATATGGATGGTCTTTAACCCCTAAGCCCCTGGCTAAGAGGGTTAAGAACAACATAGTGAATGCCTCAAATGAGTCCTCTCATGGCTCACATGGGCTTAATATGGCTTTATGGCTCAACCAAAATGATTCCATTTCATTTACACTTGATCAATCTTCATTTTTCCAAAATTTCAATTTTTGACCCCCGGGGCCCTACACCCACTAAACCTACCAAAAGTCCTTGAAACTACCCAAAATTTGCAAAATTGCCTAACTCACCCAAAATTCCTCAAAACCAATCCTAAACATTTCCCACCATTCAAATTGACCATCTCTGGCCAAAAATACCAAAATTTCCAAAAATACCCCTAAACCCCCAAAAATTACCAAAATACCCTTTTACCCCAAAAATCCAAAAATTTGGAAAATTCCCAACAAATTTCAGAAAATCCTAAATATTCCCAATTTCATTTTGTTCAACTACACCATGGGCCAATTTTGCCAAGTTACCCCACTTTTACCAAAACCCCCAATTTGTCCCATTTTGACCCATTTTTAACCCAAGTGAACCCAATGTCAAACCAACCCACCCCAATTGACCTCAATTCTGGTCCAATTCAATTCTAAACTTCAATTCAACACCCCCAACATCAATTTAGACCAAATCCAAGTCCAATTTGATTGACATTAGAGCCCAATTTCAATTTGAAGCCTAAGGCCCAATTTTGGCCCATGACCTAAACCTTGCTCAAACCAGTCCAATTCAACTTCAATTGGCCCCAAATCTTTTCTAAAGCCTTCCTAACACCCCCATAAACAAAACACTAACTTGATTTGCCCAAAATTTGAACCTAAACTCCACCCAAACCTAACCCAAAACCAAAATCCCTTAAATTGACTTAAGCCCAAACCTAACCCAAATGGGCCCAAATCCCAAAATCAAAGCCCAAACAAAGTTGGAAACTCTTTGTGAAATTCCCATAAAAATTTCTCAACATTAATTTTACATCAAATCCAACTTTAACCCAACCTTAAACCAAGTTAGCCCAATTTGAACCACTTTGGCCCCTTTACTAAAAGACCCACATTAAACCCAACTCAATTCAAAATCACTTCAAATTTGTTCCAAATCACTCATGACACATCCCTAAACTAAACCCAACATTTATTTGGCATGGTCCTTCACAAAACATTCATCCAAAAGCCCATTTTAAAATCCAAAAGCCCACTTCCTTAAGCCATTTTAAAAGCCCATCCAAAACCATTTCAAAAGCTCAAAATCTATCCTAAATCCCACATGATATTTTCATTTGTCATCCTTTTAACCAAAATCAACCCCTAAGTTTTAAATCCATGATCAAATGTTTCCAAATCAAGCCTCATACCAAATCACCCCTAAATGCCAAAAATCCCTAAAACCCATTTTCATGAAACTTGGCTAAGCCATTCCCAAGCCACATTAAGCCATGAAGCCATCCTTAAGCCACATGTAAAGCCATGAGAAGTTTGACATGTGACCATCCCATAAATGGCAAATGGAGGAGCCCCTTTCTTAAGCCTTCCTTAAGCTTTTTTAACCCCATCCATGATACACACTAAACCAAGTTTAGCCACCTCACCATGGATGGAGACCACACCATTTTCTCTTGGCTGACCCAAGTGATTCTTTTTAGCCCAAAACCAGGCCTTGGGTGGTAAACCTAGCCCAAAACCATGGGTTGACTCATTTGAACCCAAAATAGCCTTCCCCCCCATTCCATTTCAATTCAACTCCTTTACACATGTCCATGGCCAATTGACTGCACTAAACCCCAGCCCTGATTTCCCTGACCTTGAGGGTGACCTGACCCTGGCCAGCCAGCCACCACAGCCGCCAGAATCCACCTGGCCGAGAGCACCCATGTGAGCAAATTTTTGAATTCTACCTTACTGACTTCTCCCATGCCTAATGGCCACCATGGTTGTTCTTCTCCTCACTAGAGCAGTTGATCCAAGCCACTAAACCCCCCTGGGAAGCCCTCCAACCACCTCTATTTAAACACCACCACCTCTCAGCCAAAGGAGGTGTTGAACCAAACCTTACCAAAACTCTGCCAAAATCATTCCAAATCTCTCTCCAGACATAGAGAACTTGATCCCCATTGAAATCCAGCCCTAAAACTCTCTCTGTGAGCTCAATTTCTAAGTTGAAAATCCATCCAAAAAACAGGACACTTCACCACAGTGAGCCAATCTCCAAATTTATTGATCCTACACCTTCACCAGACCTAGAGGAGAAATTCCCCAGCAAAAGCCCCTCACCGAGGCCGACCATTGCTTCCAGGCCTCAAGCTTTGTGATCGGCCTTGGTCACTTTCATACTTAGACGATTCCTCAGAGCCGGAGACTTCATCCGGAGCTTGCTCGGACTCAATCGAAGGTGACACAACTCTCAGATCGAAGCTTCACTTCTCTGAGCAAAGGTATGAACTCATTCTTCCTCCCGAGCTTCCAGCGATTCTCCATTTTGTTTGGGTTAATTTAATAGCCTATAAACCGTATGGATGTGTTCGTCTCTTCAAGACGAATCGATAGAGTATAAGAACTCGAAAATCCATTGAGAATCGAGAGAGATATTAGGGTTTGAGTGTGGACGGTCACGGGTGCACACCAGTCGTAGACGATGACCAGGAGCCATTGGATCGCGCGTGTATCGAGCGGACGGTTGAGATCAAGCCGGACAGCGCAATGGTACGTAAACCGCGAGCCCCTGGATAGCTGAGTCAGACGGCGGCGCCGAATTACAGCGCGACGCGTGGGCTTTCGGAGCTACCGAGGTTGACGCGGCGCCGCGTGGATAAGTAGGAAATTAGGGTATTTTTGAATTATTTAAATGCCCTGAACTTCAAAAATTCATATCTTTGCATAGAAAAATCACAAAAATAAAATAAAAATACCTTCTTGCTCAGTGAACAGAGGAGAATAATGTGGAAAAAAAATTAAGTTAATTGGATAAGTATTTTATTTTTAAGAATTTATTTACTGTTTTTAATGTTTTGATTCTTCATTTGCATAGATAATTCACCATGGCATGAGACCATAGGACATTGAAGCCTCTGATCTTGGGAATTCCCTAAATTTTTTAAGGTCAGAGGCCATCTCTGTGAAAATTTATTTAATTTTCAAGTTCATGTCACTGTTTTAGGTATTTTAATTCCAATAATTAGCATGTTGTAAAATAAATTCTAGGAAAATTTGGTGATGTTTCTTAGGACTAAGGGACCCTACGAAAAATATTTTTTGCGTTAATTCATTCATAATAACCTTAATTGGCCTAAACCCCTAAAATTGAATTTGAATTAATTAGGGTTCACCACACATCAAATTAACTTGAAAACAATTCTCCATTACTCTTTAGGGTCAATGGAACCTTACATAAAATTTTGAAATCAATTGGACTTGATTAACCCCACTAAATGGATTGATTAAGCCTCATAAGCAAAATAGAACTTTAAAATTTCATAACTCCAAAAATACTTTTCAAAAATTCACAAAAATGATTTTGGAGCTTCTCTAATATTAGGGGAGTTCAAGAAAATTAAAATTGGAATTTTCTAGAAAAGTTGATTTTTCACAATATTTTAATATTTTAAAAATTAAAAATAATAAAAATCATGAAAATATTAAAAATCATAAAAATGTCACATTTTTACTCCTAATCATTTAGGAACAAATCAAATATTTTTCCTATGTCCCTAGGATAAGATATTGAATTTTAAAGGCTTAATGTAATTTTTAATATTAAAAAAATGAATTTTCAACCTTCTTCACTAAAATAATTCTAATAAATCCAAGAAAAATAAAAAAAATATAAAATTTATTTCTCTGGACTCCTTGAGGTCAGCAAAATTTAAAAAAATATAAAATCTATTTTTCAACTTTTATTTTATTTTAAAATTAATTAATACTCTAAAACTCAAAATAATTATAATAAATAAAATTTAACTCAAAAAATCACCAAAATTGGTCCAAGTGGTCCTCTAGTCATTAGGAACATTCCATAATTTTATTAAGAATAGAAACCTTTCCTTAGTCATGTTGTTGAATTCTCTTTGAAAACCCCTATTTTCTACTAAAAATAATTATATAAATAAATTAAATTCAGAAAAATCACATTTTCTCCTCTAATATCTTAATTGACATGTGAGTGAGGTGACATAAAAATTTCAAATTAATTTGAGCTCAATTTAGTGAGTTATGAAATAAATAAGCTTAAAAGGGCATAAAGGTAATTAAAAATTTTAACCCTTAATTAAAGCTTTAGGTTTAATCAAAATGGGGGGTAAAATATTTGATTTTAACTTTCTCTTGGATGATTGAAACATAGGGAAATTAAGGGGTAGAAACCCATTAAATACTTTGAAAATATCAAAATGAAACTTTAATTAATTAAATGATTTAAATTTTGGAAAGGATATATTTAAATTTGGATTATTAAAATAGGGATATTATTAAGAGGATATTTATTCTTTAATTTAAAATTCCATAAATAAGTCACTTTAATAATATTTAGTTCTTAATTAAAAATTAAAATAATAATCCAAATTAACAATTAAAACTAAAATTAAAACTAAAATTAAATTAAATTAAATTAAAATTAAATTAAAATTAGAGTTAAACTAAAATTAACAATTAAAATTAAAATTAAAATTAAATAAAATTTAAATTAAACTATATTTAAATTAAATTAAATTAAAATTAAACTAAAATTAAATAGATTTAAATTAAATTAAAATTAAATTGAATTAAATTAAATTAAAATCATTTAACAACAAACTTAAGTGAAATCATTAAGAGTTAAATGAAAACATATCAATAATTTCAACACCTCTTTCTATCTAATTAAATTTAAAATATGAACATCAATTTGGAATACTAAGATAATTGAAAGTGTAAAGATTTAAATTAAATCTAAAATAATTTGAACACTATTCCAAACTTAAAATTATTAATTAAAACCTCATAATTAAATTAAAACACTTTAAATCATTACCTCAAACTTTAAATTAAGAATGATTAAAAATCTCAACAACCCAACTTGCCCTTAAAGGCTTTTTAAGTATTATAACTCTTAAATAGAGTGCTAAGTGAGATGTCACTTCATTCATCAGGTAATCAAATACCCAAGTTCACTGAGCAAGAGACAAAGTTTAACTAAACTCCTGGATGATTAATTCACCTGTGCAACTAAATTTACTTGGACTCAAAATAATCCCAGAAATATTGAAAAGATGTTTAGGACTCGTCCTAAGCACTTCCTCAATATGACAGGATGTTTCCTAAGAAACTCATTACATAATTTGCTTGCTAAATTTTTTATGTGATTAAGAGTCACTTGTGGACAAGTAACATTTTAAGTTTGGGGGATTTTGATACACCTAAAATATATAGTATTTTTATGCACATTTTTATACCTATTTTGATGATATTGCACTTTTTATGGAAGGTATTTTGTATTTTTCTTGCATGTATGATGAAAATAAGTGATTATGATGAAAGGAGCAAAATTGGATCAAATTTGGAGCAAAAAAATGAAAAAAATGAAAAATTGGACTTTGACGGGGCGGCGCTTAGCCGCCACAGTTAAAAATCAAATTTTCTTCATTTTTTGGCACAAATTTCAAGGAGTATTTGAAGCAACTTTTGGTGGTGACTTCCTTAACTTCTCATAAGCGGCAAATTTGAAAGAAGTGATGCATCTTTTGATTGATACGTTGAATCTGGACATGATTTAAAGAGACACCAAGGCACCTTTTGAATTATTATTAAAATTATGTCATGAGAGTCTTTAGAGAGTGAGTCTTTAGAGTCCATTTCTTAAGAGTCTTTTCTAAAATTCAGAGTCATCTTCTAATTTCAAAGAGTTTTTCCTAGTTTTATTTGCAGTCTTTTATTGTTTATAGTTTAGTTAGTTTAGTTTTAAAGGAGAAAGGGTTGGTGTGAAACCTTTTTCCACCAATTTTCTTTCATTCATTTATCTAGTTCTTATTGAAGTCTAAATTTAGAGTTGGAGTCAATAGAGTCGGGTGGCAACCTCTGTAGTGTTGTCCTGTGGAAAGTCAAGTTACAAAGGAACTTCCGGAGTCTTGTGGAGAGGTTTTTCAGATAAGTGTTTACTTCTGTTTTTATATTTAGTTTATCTTATTGTGTTTTCTTTATAATTTTTTTTTTCAAATCAATGTTTGCTTGTGTTTTCTCCATAAATTCTGAGTAGTTTTCTTTATCTTTTTTCTTTCTTAAATGAAGAAGTAATTAAATTATGTAGGACTTTTG
>JAKZJZ010000606.1:0-43074 GCA_022702705.1 Papilionanthe hookeriana x Papilionanthe teres
ATGATGCTTTGAGGAATATATTTATGGGGGTTTGGATTGTTTTAAAGAATATATATATAAATATATATATATATATATATATATATATTGTGAACTTTACATGCATATGTTTTTGTTCCTCAAGCTCAAATGTGATTTCTACTATCCTCATCTTCTCATGCCTCCTTTGCCGGTTTACATCTACAGGCTTTTATATATATATATATATATATATATATCAAAAAATGTAGCAAGCAGAAATCGCATTGCTCCATCCGGCTGAGCACCTTTTTCTGAGAATTGCATTACTGATCTTCCTATATGCTGAATGCTTACCGGTCACAATATTGACGCCCTGTATATTCGTGCAAATAATTAAGTGCAGATTTGGTTTTCTGTTTAGGTTTATGGATCAATATATTTACGATGCTTTGAGGAATATATTTATGATGCTTTGAGGAATATATTTATGGGGGGTTGGATTGTTTTAAAGAAATATATATATATATATATATATATATATATATATAAATAGCAAACTTTACATGCATATGTTTTTGTTCCTCCAGCTCAAATGTGCTGATTTCTGCTAATGCCTCCTTTGTCGGTTTACATCTACAGGCTTGTATATATATATATATATATATATATATATATATATATATATATATATATATATATATATATCAATAAGTGTAGCATGCAGAAATCACATTGCTCCATCCGACTGAGCACCTTTTCTTGGAATTGCATTACTCATCTTCCTATAAGCTGCATGATTTACACATATATATATATATATATATATATATATATATATATATATATATATATATATATATATATATATATATATATGTTTCTTTATACATATATATGCCACAAATTTATATATATGTTGATATATTTATATATACTCTTATATATAATCTTGTGTTATCTGGTGAGGTTGTTGCTTTTGCCATGGTTTGGGTTAGATTTGAATATCAGCATGCTTATATTCTTTCTATATTAGGTGTTGTATACATGATGGTTTAGTAGCAGGCATTTTGCGTTACTTTATTTTTGGCTAAGCCACACACCTTTTATATATCCATAGATAAAGCTCTTATTTTAAATGTATCTTAATATTTCGCTATGTACTGATGATCGTTTCCTTCTTTCTGTTTGGTTTCGAGTTCCCTTTCTCTCGAACCGAGAAGAATTGGGTTTCGATTTTGTGGAGCTGGCGAACTCGGTCTCGAGCAGTTAGGAGCCTTTTGTGAATGTTTATGCAGGTTTTTGAAATCCGGGGTGCCCCTTCCTTTTGCGTGAATTTTTCTTAGTGCACTATTGGGCCTGAGCTTTGCGGCGAATTTCTTCAGCCTATTCATTGCTACAGAGGATACAAGCTTGTCAAACGACGTCTGAAGTTTAGTTCTTTCAAGTTCACTTTAAATACTTTGGCGTCGTTTTACACTTGCAAGTTCACCAATATCTGTTCACAAAGATATGGTTTTTAAGAGATTGGTTTGTTTTGGTTTGAGGATAATTACATGAGGATGGGAAGAACGTTTGGCTTCATTGAAGACTTTTATCACTCTTTTATTTTTCACATTTATCTTGATGTTTTAGGCTTGGGCATAATTATACTTGTATGTGCCTCTTTTGTATAGAGTCGAGTTGTACTGCAGGAGGAGGAACCCATAAATGTGCGTCAAATTGTATTTTCTCTTGATTTTTAGCTAGGGATTCTCCTCTTCTTCCCTGTTTTTGTACTTATTTTCGAATATTAACACGTAGGGAGCCATGAGACGCTCTTTTCTTCAATATATATATATATATATATGCCACAGATTTATATATATGCTGATATATATACTTATATATACTCTTATATATAATCTTGTGTTATCTGGTGAGGTTGTTGCTTTTGGCATGGTTTGGGTTAGATTTGAATATCACCATGCTTATATTCTTTCCATATTAGGTATTGTATATATGATGGTTTAGTAGCAGGTGTTTTGCGTTACTTTATTTTTGGCTAAGCCACACACCTTTTATATATCCATAGATAAAGCTCTTGTTTTAAATGTATCTTAATATTTCGCAATGTACTGATGATCGTTTCCCTCTTTCTATTTGGCTTTGAGTTCCCTTCCTCCTGAACCGAGATTTTGTGGAACTGGCGAACTCGGTCTCGAGCGGTTAGGAGCCTTTTGTGAATGTTTATGCAGGTTTTTTAGAATCCGGTGTGTCCCTTCCTTTTGCGGGAAATTTTCTTAGTGCACTATTGGGCCTGAGCTTTGCGGCGTATTTCTTCAGCCTATTCATTGCTACAGAGGATGCAAGCTTGTCGAACGACGTTTGACGTTTAGTTCTTTCAAGTTTACTTTAAATACTTTGACGTCCTTTTACACTTGCAAGTTCACCAATATCTATTCACAAAGATATGGTTTTCAAGAGATTGGTTTGTTTTGGTATGCAGATAACTACATGAGGATGGGAAGAATGTTTGGCTTCATTGAAGACTTTTATCACTCCATCGTTTTTCGCATTTATCTTGACATTTTTAGCTTGGGCATATTGTATGTCCCTCTTTTGTATCGCGTCGAGTTGTACTACAGGAGAAGGAACCCATAAATATGCGTTAAATTGTATTTTGTCTTCAATTTTAGATAGGGATTCCTCTCATCTTCCCTCTTTTTGTACTTATTTTCGAATATTAACGCGTAGTGAGCCACGAGACGCTCTATATATATATATATATATATATATATATATATATATATATATATATATATATATATATATATATATATATATATATATATGTATGTTTATTTATAATTTTTTTAGATAGTAAATATTTTTATAATTAAATTATATTTAAAAATAATATACTATATTTAAATATTTAAATTAAAAAAATAATATTATTAAAATTTTTATATACATATATATGTACATATAAATATATAAATATATATTTATATTTATATATACATATATTTATTTATTTATTTATTTATTTATAATTTATTTAACTATTAAATATTTTTATAATTAAATTATATTTATAAATAATACATTATACTTAAAATATTTAAAATAAAAAACTAATATAAAATAAATTTTTATATAAATATATATATATATATAAGTATATATTTACATTTACATATTTATATTTTTTATTTATAATTTATTTAATTATTAAATATTTTTATAATTAAATTATGTTTATAAATAATATACTATACTTAAAATATTTAAAATAAAAAAAATAATATTATATAAATCTCTCTCTCTCTCTCTCTCTCTCTCTCTCTCTCTCTCTCTCTTATATATATATATATATATATATATATATATATATATATTTTATATACCACTTCATATATTTTTATTTATAATTTATTTAATTATTAAATTTTTTTAATTAAATTAAATTTATAGATAATATACTATACTTAAAATATTTAAAATAAAAATTATATTAAATAAAATTATATATATATATATATATATATATATATATATATATATATATATATATATCTTTATATATACCTATATATATTTTTTTATTTATAATTTATTTAACTATTAAATATTTTTATAATTAAATTATATTTATAAATAATATACTATACTTAAAATATTTAAAATAAAAAAATAAAATTATATAAATTAAAACATATACATACCTATATATAAATATATATATTTTTAAATATATACATATTTATATTTATTTATTTATAATTTTTTTACTATCAAATATTTATATAATTAAAGTATATTTAAAAATAATATATTATACCTAAAATATTTTAAATAAAAAAATAATATTATATAAATTTTATTATATATATAAATATATATTTATGTACCTATAAATATTTTTTTATTTATAATTTTTTTAATTATTAAATATTTGTATAATTAAATTATACTTATAAATAGTATACTTTACTTCAAATATTTAAAATAAAAAGTAATATTAAATAATTTTTTTATATATATAAAAATATATTTATGTACCTCTATATATATTTTTTTATTTTTTATTTTCTTAATTTTAAAATATTTTTATAATTAACTCATATACACATTTATATTTAACTATTCATAATTTATCTAACTATTAAATATTTTTATAATTAAATAATATTTTTAAATAACATACTATACTTAAAATATTTAAAATAAAAAAATAATATTATATAAAATTATATATATATATATATATATAACATTTTTAACTATTAAATATTTTTATAATTAAATTATATTTAAAATAATATACTATACTTAAAATATCTTAATTAAAAAAATAATGTTATATAAATTTATATACAAACAATATTAATTATCATTTTTTCAAATCTTAAATATTTTTATAATTAAATTATATTTATTAAAAATATATTATACTAAAAATATTTAAAATAAAAAAATAATATTAAATAAATTTTATTATATATATAAATATATTTTTATGTATCTATATATATTTTTTCTTTATAATTTTTTTAATTAATAAATATTTTTATAATTAAATTATATTTATAAATAATATACTTTACATAAAATATTTAAAATAAAAAGTAATATTAAATAAATTTTTTTATATATATAAATATATATTTATGTACCTCTATATATATATATAAATTTATTTTTTATTTTCTTAATTATTAAGTATTTTTATAATTAAATTATGATTTTAAATAATATACTATACTTAAAATATTTAAAATAAAAATAATATTATATATATATATATATATATATAATTTAATTATTAAATGTCTTTATAATTAAATTATATTTATAAATATCATACTTAACTTAAAATATCTAAAATTAAAAAATAATATTAAATAAATAAATATATATATATATATATATATATATATATATATATATATAATTTTGTTAACTTTTTAATATTTTTATAATTAAATTATATTTAAAATCAATATACTATGCTTAAAATATTTAAATTAAAAAAAGAATTTTATTAAAATTTATATATACATATATATGTATATATATATATATATATATATATATATATATATATATATTTATATAAACATATATTTATTTATTTATTTATAATTTTTTTAACTATTAAATATTTTTATAATTAAATTATTTTTATAAATAATATACTATACTGAAAAATTTAAAATAAAAAAATAATATTATATATATATATATATATATATATATATATATATATATATATATATTTATATATTTATATGTACCTATATATATTTTTATTTATAATTTACTTTACTATTAAATATTTTTATAATTAAATTAAATTTATAAATAATAAACTATACTTAAAATATTTAAAATAAAAAAAATTAAATTAAATAAATTTTTTTATATATATAAATATATATTTATGTACCTCAATATATATATATATTTATTTATAATCTTTTTAATTATTAAATATTTTTATAATTAAATTATATTTATAAATAATATACTATAACTAAAATATATATATAAAAAATAATATTATATATATGTATATATATATATATATTTATATATACAGATATAAATTTATTTATTTATAATTTATTTAATTATTAATTATTTTTATAATTAAATTATATTTATAAATAATATAATATACTTAAAACATTTAAAATAAAAAAAATAATATTATATAAATAAATAAATATATATATATATATATATATATATTTATATATATACCTATATATATATATATATATATATTTTTAATTTACTTAACTATTAAATATAAATGATCAATCCCTGACCTAATGCCTAAACTATTGGCACAATAGGTCAACTTTTGACCAAAAAGTCGATTTTGGTCAAAATAGTCTATTTTTGAATTAATGACCAATTCTTGACCCAATAGTCAATCTCTGACAAAAAAGTCAACTTTGGTAAAAATGGTCAATCCTTGACCAAATGACAAACTCATTAACCAAATAGGTCAACGTTTGACCAAAAAGTCAAATTTGGTCAAAATTGTCATTTTTTTACCTAATGACCACCCTTTGACCCAATGGACAACTTTTGAACAAAAAATCAACTTTGGTCAAAATGGTTAATTTTTTACACAATGACCAACCCACTGACCCAATAGATCAAATTTTTGACCAAAAAGTCATCTTCGGTCAAAATGGTTAATTCTCGACCCAATTACCAACTCATTGACCAAATATGTAAAATTTTGACAAAAAAGTTAACTTTAGTTAAAATGGTCAATTTTTAACCCATTGACACAATAGGTTTACTTTTGACCAAAAAGTCATCTTTGGTAAAATGTTCTATCATTGACCCAATTACCAACTCATTGATTAAATAGATCAACTTTTGAGCAAAAGTCAACTTTGGTCAAAATAGTCAATATCTGACCCAATGACCACCCCGTTGACCCAATAGGTTAACTTTTGACCAAAAAATCAATTTTGGTCAAAGTAGGTCAAACTTTAACCAAAAAGTAATCTTTGGTCAAAAAGGCTAATTTCTGACCCAATGACCACCCATTGACTCAAAGACCAACCCATTGACCCAATAGGTCGGTTTCTTACCAAAAAGTAAATTTCAGTCAAAATAGTTAATTTTTTATCTAATGACCAATTATTCACTCAATAAGTTAATCTCTGACCAAAAAGTCAACTTTGGTCAAAATATTCAATCCTTAACCCAAAATATTTATATATACCTATATATATTTATTTATAATTTATTTAACTATTAAATAATTTTATAATAAAAAAATATTTATAAATTTAAAATATTTTAAAAAAATTATATAATATAAATTTATATATACACATTTATATTTATTTATTTATAATTTATTTAAATATTAAATATTTTTATAATTAAATTATATTTATAAATAATATACTGTACTTAAAATTAAAATAAAAAATAATATTAAATAAATTTATATATATATTTTTTTATATAAACTTATATACATTTTTTTATTTATAATTTATTTAATAATTAAATATTTTTATAATTAAATTATATTTATAGATAATATACTATACTATAAACATTTAAAAAAAATAATATTATATATATATATATATATATATATATATTTATATATATATATATATTTATATATAACTATATATTTTTTTATTTATAATTTATTTAATTATTAATTATTTTTAAAATTAAATTATATTTATAAATAATATACTATACATAAAACATTTAAAATAAAAAAATAATATTGTATACATATATTTATATATATATATATATAATTTATTTAATTATTAAATAATTTTATAATTAAATTATATTTATAAATCATATACTATACTAAGAATATTTAAAATTAAAAAATAATATTAAATAAATTTATATATATATATATATATATAGTTATTTATAATTTTGTTAAATATTAAATATTTTTATAATGAAATTATATTTAAAAATAATATACTATACTTAAAATATTTAAATTAAAAAAATATATTATTAAAATTTATATATACATATATATGTATATATATATAAATATAAATATATATTTATATTTATATATACATAAATTTATTTATTTATTTATAATTTATTTAACTATTAAATATTTTTATAATTAAATTATATTTATAAATAATATACTATTCTTAAAAAATTTAAAATAAAAAAATAATATTATATAAAATTTTAATGATGAGAAAAAAAAACAATTACATACCCCGATCGAAGTATCCAAAAATAACTATGGTGGTATAAGATGCTACACACCACACCCTATACGTGACACCGGTATACTTCCAACAGAAAAAGAAAAACCAAAGCAAAACATATGTCATCCACTAATAGACACCAATCTAAAATGTGGAGCTCGCACAAGGTCCGCATCCAAAAGGTAGGACGAGGGTAGGAGGAGGGGCAGCTGACACAAGGACTCGTTGAGAGTGGAGGGCTTTCCTAGCTAGCCAATTAGCAGGGCCTATTACCTTCTCCGTAAATGAAAGAGAACTGGATATTACATTGTTGGGAGAGTCTTCGATCTTATGTATCCAATTTGAAAGATGCCAAGGAGGATGGAGAGTGTTTTGTAAGTATTGCGGAATAGTGGCGAGTCACATTCCACAAGGATATTATGCCAATGGCGAGAAATGGCTAGTCGTATAGCCCAACAACCGTCGTTAACTCGGCCTTCTAAAGCATCAGCCGCCACAGTAGGAGAATGGAAGAGACAGATACACTTGCCATATGGATCCCTGAACACTCCACCACACCCAACACCAGCAGCTGCAAAAGCCCCATCAGTGTTAACTTTAATGAAAGGGGAGGGAGGAACCTTCCAATTAACTAAAATAATCTTGAACCGTTGGGGTGAAGAAGGGTAGGATAGTGAAGAATGTTGGGGAAGTGCTTCCAAAGTATGATTTTAGTCAAGAAGGCCCGACAATTTGTTACCACGGTTAATACTTTTCTCGCTCTCCTCCTCATTTTTTACTTTGTTCCTGTGAATCCGGATGAACCAAGCAATCAAGAATGGGACGACCACTAAATTAGCTTTATTCCATTGTCTGCCGACAGTGGATATGTCCTTCCAATCAAGTAGAATAGTATTTATATTTAATAAATTGATCACTCCCTCCGGACTTCCCGAGAGAAGTAACGAGTTAAAGAAAAGATGTTAGCAGAGATTCAGACAGCAGTCCTACGAGGTAGCACTTGGAAGGTCCTCTAATTCCCTTGAGTTTGAGGATGTCATCGGTAGGAAGTAGATGGTGAAAGAGCCTCCGGATGAAGAATGACATGGATGGAGTTAGATAATTGTTCCAGATATGTTTGCCCCAAGTAATGTCGGGCCAATTGTAAATGGTCTGGTAGATATGCTTAGTAAGGCTGTGGGGCTTACCATTCTGCCAGATAATTTTGTCAGGTTGGGAAGTATCAAAATGAATAGCGAAACCTATCGAGCGGAACAATCGATCGGCAGTTCCTCGAAGCTTAGTGAGGGACCAATGATTATTGTCCCGACAGTAGCCACAGGGAAAAGCTGTTGGTTTGTATATGGGATAGCAATCTTCATTTCAGGTGGGCACCAAGTATCCTGCCAGAACATAATCTTCCCTTGACCAAGCTCCCATGTGAAAAGTAATTCAGCCAAATCTCTATTGATAAGCATTTGTTTCCAAATTCTAGAGCAACCTGGTTTAATTTGGGCCAAGCCAGGGTGGCTATCTTTACAATATTTTCCTGTCAAGTAAAGTGCCCATAGAGACTTCGTTGTCCGAATTCCACCCATAACTTGCGAAATCGACTTTCTGCAGATGATGCAACCCTTTGAAACCCAATCCTCCAGCCCAGTAGGTTTGGCAAGTTTTCGCCAACTTGCCCAAGTGCATTTGCTTCCTCCGACTGGACCAAAGAAACCTATTAAAAATTCTTTCAATTTGGATTCGGAGCTTTTCTTTAAACAAGCCATTTGGAGAACATAATTAGGGAAGGTGGTAAGGATACCGTGAAGTAGAGTGATTCTTCCCCATCGGATAAATAAGAATTAGCCCAATTTGAGAGTTGGGTATTCAGCTTACCAATGATCTCATCAAAGTGGAGCCGCTTAGATTTCCCTCGATCGAAGCACTCCCGTGTATTTCACAGGAAGAGATGCAGTAGAAAATCCAGGATAGCTAGTAATCCAGATGACGGAGGTCGGGCTTGGTGTTACTAGAGAAAATCAAATCACATTTGGATTTGTTAAATTGGAGCCCGTAAATATTTTGGAATTGAGTAAGGCATTCATTAACTCTCTTGATGACCAGTTTGGAAGCTGCGGAAAATAACATCAGATCATCAGCATACAATAGATGGGATATGATAACATTTGATTTATGGTGGTATCTAGCATAGTGGTGAGGGGAAATTTGAGCTTCAAGGAGTCTAGAGAGATAGTCCATCACTAATATAAAAATGGAGGGGGAAAGAGGGTCTCCCTGTTTAAGACCTACGGTAGCCCGGAAACCTCCCCGAAGATCGACCATTTACCGAATTGAGTGATGATTGAACTTCAGCCATCTTTTGATCATTTGGCAGAACTCAGTTGGAAAGCCTCTGGCATGCAGCACTTGGAGAATGAAGTTCCAATCTACAGTATCATATGCTTTCTTAATGTCAAGTTTGTATATGATATTACCTCCCCTACATGTTTTGTCAAGATCAAGAAGTAATTCCTGGGCAAGCAGAACATTGTCAGCTATGGACCTTCCTTTCACAAAAGCTGTCTGCTGCGGGCTAATAATTTTGTCCAGATGAGGTTGTAGTCTCCCCACAATAACTTTGCTAATTAATTTGCTTATCACTGTAGTTAGACTTATAGGTCTGTAATGGTTCCAACTTACAGGAGCATTTGTTTTAGGTATGAGTACAGTGTTAGATGAGTAAAAGTATTGATTAAGATCAATGCCATTAAAGAAACCTTGAACCGCAAAGCAACCACTTCGAGTGTGACAAAAATTCCAGGCCTTTTTATAGAATTCAGCATTAAACCCATCCGGTCCAACGAGCTTTAGAATTGTCAATGGATCGCAAAGCTGACCAAATTTCTTCCATAGAGGGAGTGTCGGTAAGATGGAGAGAGTCGGTGTAGTTGTGGACATCATTAAACAGATTGCTATCAATAGGAATACCTGAGCCTGGCTTGAAGGTCAGAAGCTTTTGAAAAAAGGAAACAACACTATTGGCAATATCAGTTCCATTAGTAAGAAGTGTCCCTTGATCAGTCCTGATTGAAAAAATGGCATTGCACTTCCTTTTATACTTAATACAAGCATGATAGTATTTAGTATTCCTATCCCCAAGTTTAAATTTGTTAATAGAAGCTTTCGACCGAGGATTTGGTCTTGCCGATTGATGTAAGTTAGCAACTTTTCTTGGGCAGCAACAAAATCCTTAAACTTGTTGTGATCGGCTTGAGCGACAACCTCGGCATTGTTGACCTCCTCTTCGACTTGGATTACCTCCTTGAAGACATCACCAATGGACTCCCGGCTCCACTTCCCGAGAGCTTTAGCCGCTTCTGTTGTAGGTATTGCAGTTTAGTAAAAGGGTTAGTAGAGGAAATCCCTTTCCAGTTGTCTTGCATAATTTTATTAAACTCGGGATGGCCAGACCAAAAGCTTAGGTATCTAAATGGAGGGGAGGAGGTTTGGGGCTGTGGAGTGGAAATGGTTAAAAGAAGGGGTCTGTGATCAGATCCAGCAAAATTAAGATGAGAAATAGTGGTATGTAGAAATTGGTGGTGCCGGGAATCATTAGCCAAAACCTATCCAAGTCTCTCCTGGATGGCCCCTCTTCTCCATGTGAACTGGTTCCCAATGTAGCCAAGATCAAAAAGGCTCGCCAAAAGGATATTATCATTAAATTCAGAAATCATACCTTGGTTGGGAATTCTCCCTCCCAATTTTTCACTTGGAGAAGCTATGCTATTAAAGTCACCCCCCACAATCCAACTTTGATGTTCCTCCTTACTGATTTTTATAATCTCATTCCACAGAGTTAGCCTCTCAGATTTGGTACAGCCAGCATAAACAAATGTTGCCGCAAAGCTATTACCCATCAACTGAAAATGACAGTGTAAAAACTGGGAGTGGTCAACCATAACCTTCCAAGAGAGTTCTTTTCTGCAAATCACCCAAATTTTGTTTGTGTAATTTGCATAAAAAGTGCACCAGGGAATTTATTTAGAATTTTAGAATGGTTTTTATGGACCATTGGTTCCAAAAGAATCATACACCAAAGCTGGTGTTTTTTGTACAAGTGTAATAATCTCTTTAAGGTGAGGGGTGTGCCACCCCTCTAATATTCCAATACGAGCGGTTGATCATCGGGAGGTTTAGGGTTGGGTGATGTAGGAGTAGATTTAGATCCGGACTCGGATCTAGTGGTGGTTCCGCTCCTGGAAGGGAGTCGAGGGGATCCATTGTGAATTCTCACTAGTTCGGATTGTTCCTGTGAAGGACCCGTTAATTTCTGCGACTCGGTAGAGTGATGCTTTTTCTTCTTTGACTTCGAATTTGCCGGGCTTCTTCCATTTTCTTTTGATTTTCCTCTAACATTGCTTGGAGAGGGACTAACAAGCTGGTATGTGGAGTTCGAGCATTCAAAACTCGTCCTGGAAGGACAGACTCTTTGGGTTCTGGTTGTGCTTGATCAGAGGGGATTACATCAATTAGTTCTGAGTTACACCTGTTCATTTGAGTGTCATTAACCACTTGGGCAGGTTGGGTTACACCCTTACCTTTTCTCGGTTTTTTGGAAGGAGGTCTAAGCCTATATCATTTTTCCTTAGGATGGCCAAACATCCTGCGAGTGGTGACAATAGATAGGTTTATTTTCTAGTGTTACTTCTCGCCAAAACCCATCACCATTATCGAAGTAGTAATCCGGATCTTATCAATGTCCGGCGGTGACACATCTCTTTCTATCAACACCTTTGCGAGCAGTAGGGTTACCCATATCATGAGTTGGAGAGTCAACTCTAAGGGGTGTGCCCGAGCCCTGCTAATCCGAAAAATGGAATTGGTGTGGTATAGTTGGATTGGTAGGTTTGGGAAAGTGAACCACAAAGGTTTTAAAGGGGGTTCTTTGCGTGGTCAAATCTCGGGTACCATTTGATAAGCTTCATAGATGAATTAGCCAATCGCATAACTTGCATTCCCAACGGCCTTGCATAGTCCTCCTCCTTAGATAGCTCTAATAAGGAGGTGCCTTCCATCCATCACCCCCGACTTCCACTCGTCCTTCGAACCGAAGATTTTCAAAATGTCTCCCGACCATTTCCAATTTGGGATGTCCATATTGGAATTGACCCACAATGGTGAACTTAACGGAATCGACCGGGGCATTCATTTCTCGAGTAGTAAAAACTATTGCGGGTCTACCATCCTTGATGCCCGGAGGTCTAACAAAGGGCGATCAGACTCTACCAGCAGACGAGCATCATGTAGTATTTGAGGAAAAGTAAGGTGTTCTACGATTTAGGCCCCGACCGTTAATGACAATGGAAGCATAAGTTGGGGGGTCATCATGGCACTAGAACTAGCCAAAGCTAAAAGGAACGCACCCCGTAAAGAATCAAGAAAAGACCAAGAGTTCAAATCGAACTACCAAACCGAAGGCAATGGAACAAGTAGTCGAATTCAAAACGACAGGAGCCCGGAAAGCTTTAAACCAACAAATGTCCTCGAGTAAATCCACCAAGGGTGAGCACCACTTACTGGCCCAACGAAGAAACCTCCACCAACCCGAAAGACACCACCACGGACTCCGTCGCCTCCCAAACGACTCCATCACGACCCAAACCCTAGCAGAGCTAAGGCGACCGCCACCACCATCGTTTTAATTATATATATATATATATATATATATATATATATATATATATATATCAAAATATAAATATATAAATATATATATTTATATATACACATATATATTTAATTATTTAAAATTTATTTAACTATTAAAAATTTTTATAATGAAATTATATTTATAAATAATATCCTATACTTAAAATATTTAAAATTAAAAAATAATATAAAATAAATTTATATATATATAAATATATATATAATATATTATTTATAAAAATAATTTAATTATAAAAATATTTAATAATTATATAAATTATAAATAAATATATATATATATATATTTAGTTATTTATTTATAAATATAAATAAATTTTTTTATTTATTTATTTATAATTTATTTAAGAATTAAATATTTTTATAATTAAATTATATTTATAAATAATATACTATACATAAAATATTTAAAATAAAAAATAATATTTTATATATATATATATATAATTTATTTAATTATTAAATATTTTTATAATTAAATTATATTTATAAATAATATACTATACTTTAAACATTTAAAATAAAAAAATAATATTATATATATATATATATATATATATATATGTATATATATCTATATATATACATACATATACATATTTATATATGACTTATATATATATTTTTATTTATAATTTATTTAACTATTAAATATTTTTGTAATTAAATTATATTTATAAATAATATACTATACTTAAAACATTTAAAATAGAAAATAATATAATATAAATTTATATATATTTATATTTATATATATATATATTTATAAATATATATTTATATATAGCTATATATATTTTTTTATTTATAATTTATTTAATTATTAATTATTTGTATAATTAAATTATATTTATAAATAATATACTATACTTAAAACATTTAAAATAAAAATAATATTATATAAATATATATATATATATATTTATATATAGCTTATATATATATATATATATTTATAATTTACTTAACTATTAAATATAAATGATCAATCCCTGACCTAATGCCCAAACCATTGGCACAATAGGTCAACTTTTGACCAAAAAGTCAATTTTGGTCAAAATAGTCTATTTTTGAATTAATGACCAATTATTGACTAATAGTCAATCTCTAACAAAAAAGTCAACTTTGGTCAAAATAGTCAATCCTTGACCCAATGACAAACTCATTAACCAAATAGGTCAACTTTTGACAAAAAAAGTCAATTTTGGTAAAAATAGTCATTTTTTAACCGAATGACCACCCTTTGACCCAATAGGTCAACTTTTGAACAAAAAATTAACTTTGGTCAAATTAGTCAATTTTTAACACAATGACCAACCCACTGACCCAATAGATCAACTTTTTAACCAAAAAGTCATTTTCAGTCAAAATGGTCAATTCTTTGACTTTTTAACCAAAAAGTAATCTTGACCCAATTACCAACTCATTGACCAAATAGGTCAACTTTTGACCAAAAAGTTAACTTTCGTTAAAATAGGTCTACTTTTGACCAACCCATTGACCCATTGACCAACCCATTGACCCAATAGGTCTACTTTTGACCAAAAAGTCATCTTTGGTCAAAATGTTCAATTCTTGACCCAATAAACAACTCATTGACCAAATAGGTCAACTTTTGACCAAAAGTCAACTTTGGTAAAAATAGTCAATATCTGACACAATGACCACCCTGTTGGCCTAATGGGTTAACTTTTGACCAAAATTTCAATTTTGGTCAAAATAGGTAAACTTTTGACCAAAAAGTAATGTTTGGTCAAAATGACTAATTTCTGACCCAATGACCACCTCATTGACCCAAAGACCAACCCATTGACCAATAGGTCGATTTTTGACCAAAAAGTAAATTTTAGTCAAAATAGTTAATTTTTTATCTAATCACCAATTATTCACTCAAAAAGTTAATCTCTGACCAAAATTCAACTTTGGTCAAAATATTCAATCCTTAACCTAATGACAAACCCATTGACCAAATAGGTCAACTTTTGACCAAATAGTTAATTTAGGTCAAAATAGTCAATTTTTGACGGAATGACCACCAATTGACCCAATAAGTCAACTTTTGACCAAAAAGTCAACTTTGGTTAAATGATAAGTCAATTTTTTACCAATAAGTCAACTTTTGACCAAAATAGATCAACTTTTGACCAAAAAAGTTAATTTTAGTCAAAACGGTCAACTTCTGACATAATGACCTCTCCGTTGACCCAATGGCTCAACTTTTGACCAAAAATTAAATTTTGGTCAAAATAATTAATTTTTGTTCTATTGACCAAAATAGTCAATTTTTTGAATTAATGACCAATTATTGACCCAATAAGTCAATCTCTGACCAAAAAGTCGTCTTTAGACAAAATGGTCAATGATTGACCCAATGACAAACCCATTGCCCAATAAGTTAAATTTTGACCGAAAAGTCAATTTTGGTCAAAATAGTCAATTTTTGACCTAATGACCACCCATTAACCAAATAGGTCAACTTTTGACCAAAAAGTCAACTTTGGTCAAAATGGTTAATTTTTGACCCAATGGTCAACCCATTGACTAAATTGGTCAAATTTTGACCGAAAAGTTAACTTCTTCGTTCAAAATAGACAATTTTTGACATAATGACCAATTATTGACCCGATAAGTAAATCTCTGACCAAAAAAGTGAACTTTGGTCATAATTATCAATCCTGGACCCATTGACCCAACTTGTCAACCTTTGAAAAAAAAGATAACTTTGGTCAAAATGGTAAATCCTTGACCCAATAACCAACCCACCGACCCAATAGATCAACTTTTGTCCCAAAAGTTAATTTTGGTCAAAATAGTAAATTTTTTACTTAATTTGCCAATTATTGACCCAATTGGTCAACATTTGAACAAAAAAATCCAATTTTGGTCAAAATTGGCAATTTTTTACCTAATGACCACCCGTTGACCTAAAAGGTCAACTTTTGACCAAAAAGTCAAATTGGGTCAAAATGGTCAATTTCTGACACAATGACCTAAATGTCAACTTTGGTGAAAATGGTCAATCCTTAATCCAATGACCAACCCATTGACCCAATTTGTTAACTTTTGACTAAAAAGTCAACTTTGGCCAGAATAGTTAATCCTTGACCAATGATCAACCTATTGACCCAATAAGTCAACGTTTAACCAAAAAAGTTAATTTTGCTCAAAATTGTCAATTTTTGATCTACTGACTGATTCATTGACCTAAAAAGGTCAAATTTTGACCAAAAGACAACTTTGGTCAAAATTGTCAATCCTTAACCCAATGACCAACCCATTGACCCAATATGTCAACTTTGACCAAAAAGTCAATTTTTGACCTATTGACTAATTTTTGACCTAGAAAACCAACTCTATCCAAAAAGTCAACTTTGGTCAAGATGGTTAATCTTTGACCTAATGCCTAACCCATTGACCCAAAAGGACATCTTTTGACCAAAAAGTCAACTTTGGTCAAAATGATCAATCCTTGACCCAATGATCAACCCATTAGCCTAATAGATTAACATTTGACTAAAAAGTCAACTTCGGTCAAAATAAAAAAATTTTGAATTAATGACCAATTATTGACTCAATAAATCAATCTCTGACCAAATAGTCAACTTTAGTCAAAATTGTCAATCCTTGATCCAATGACAAACCCATAGACCCAATAGGTCAACTTTTGACCAAAAAGCCAATTTTGGTCAAAATAGTCAATTTTGACCAAATGACCACCCATTGACCCAATATGTCAACTTTTGACCAAAAAGCTAACTTTGGTCAAAATGGATAATTTTTGACCCATTGACCCAATAGGTCATCTTTTGACCAAAAAAGTCATCTTTGGTAAAAATGATCAACTTCTTGATCCAATTACCAACACATTGGCCAAATATATCAGCTTTTGACCAAAAAGTCAACTTTGGTCAAAATGGTCAATTTCTGACCCAATGACCTCCCCGTTGACCTAATGGTTTCTTTTGAACCAAAATTCAATCTTGATCAAAATAGTCAATTTTTGACCTAATTACCAATTAATGACCAAATAAGTCAATCTCTGACCAAAAAGTTATTTTTTATCAAAATAATCTATCCATCACCCAATGACAAACACATTGAGCCAATAGGATAACTTTTGTCCAAAAAGTCAAATTTGGTCAAAATAGTTAATTTTTGACCTAATGACCACCCATTAACCCAATATGTCAACATTTGACTAAAAAGTCAACTTTGGTCAAAATGGTCAATTTTTGACCCAATGACCACCTACCCGTTGACCCATTATATTAAATTTTGACCAAAAAGTTTTCTTCAGTGAAAATGGTTAAATCTTGACCCAATTACCAACTCATTGACCAAATAGGTTAACTTTTTACCAAAAAGTCAACTTTGGTCAAAATGATCAATTTCTGACCTAATGCCACCCCGTTGACCCAATGGGTAAACTTTTGACAAAAAATTTAATTTTGGTCAAAATAATCAATTTTTGACCTAATGACCAATTTTAGACCCAATAAGTCAATATCTGACCAAAAAGTCAACTATGGTCAAAATGATCAATCCTTGACCCAATGACCAACCCATCGACCCAATAGGTCAACTTTTGACCAAAAAGTCAACTTTGGTCAAAATGATCAATTTTTGACCCAACAACCAACACATTGACCTAGTAGGTTAACGTTTGACCAAAAAATAAATTTTGGTCAAAATAGTCAATTTTTGACCTGATGACCAATTATTAACCTAGTAAGCCAATCTCTGACCAAAAAGTCAACTTTGGTCAAAATGGTCTATCCTTGACCCAATGACCAACCCATTGACCTAGTAGGTCAACTTTTGACAAAAATCATCTTTGGTCAAAATGGACAATTCCTGATCCAATGACCACCCCATTGACCCAATGGGTTAACTTTTGACAAAAATTCAATTTTTGTCATCAATTTTTTACCAAATGACCAATAATTGACCCACTAAGCCAATTTATGACCAAAAAGTCAACTTTGGTCAAAATGGTCAATCTTTGACCCACAGACAAACCCTTTGACCCAATAGGTGAACTTTTGACCAAGAAGTTAACTTTAGCTAAAATGGTCAATTTTCGACCCAATAACCAACACATTGACCCAATAGGTTAACTTTTGACCAAAAAGTCAACTTTGGTCAAAATGGTCAAACCTTGACCCAATAACCAACCCATTGACCTAATATGTCAACCTTTGACCAAAAAGTCAATTTTGGTCAAAATAGTCAAACTTTGACCTAATGACCCCCATTAACAAAATAGGTCAACTTTTGACCAAAAAGTCAACTTTGGTTATAATAGTCAATTTTTGACGTAATGACCAACTCATTGTCAAATTGAGTCAAATTTTGACCAAAAGCCAACTTTTGGTCAAAATAGATAATTTTTGACTTAATGACCAATTACTAACCCAATAAGTAAATCTTTGACCAAAAAGTTAACTTTGGTCATAATTGTCAATCCTTGACCCAATAACCAACCCACTAACCCAATAGATCGACTGTTGACTAAAAAGTCAATTTTGGTCAAAATAGTAAATTTTTGACAAAATTACCAATTATTGACCTATTAGGTCAACTTTTGAACAAAAAAGTCAATTTTTGTCAAAATTGTCAATTTTTTACCCAAGACCACCTCATTGTCCCAAAAGGTCAACTTTTGACCAAAAGTCAAATTTGGTCAAAATAGTCAATTTCTGACACAATGACCTGAATGTCAACTTTGGTGAAAATGTTCAATCCTTCATCCGATGAGCGACCGATTGACCCGATTTGTTAACTTTTGACTAAAAAGTCAACTTTAGCCAAAATGGTTAATCCTTGACCCAATGACTAACCTATTGACCCGATAGGTCGACTTTTGATGAAAAAGTCGATTTTGCTCAAAATTGTCGATTTTTGACCTACTTGACCACCTCATTAACTTAAATAGGTCAAATTTTGACCAAAAGACAACTTTTGTCAAAATAGTCAATCCTTAACCCAATGACCAACTCATTGACCCAATAGGTCAACTTTTGACCAAAAAGTTAATTTTGATTAAAATAGTCATTTTTAACTTAATGACCAATTTTTGACCCAGTAAACTAATCTCTGACCAAAAAGTTAACTTTGGTGAAGATAGTTAATCTTTGACCTAATGCCCAACCCATTGACCCAATAGGTCATCTTTTGACGAAAAAGTCAACTTTGGTAAAAATGGTCGATTCTTGACCCGATGACCGACCCATTGCTCTAATAAGTTGACATTTGACCAAAAAGTCAATTTTGGTCAAAATAAACAATTTTTGAATTAATGACCCGATAAGTCAATCTCGACCAAAAAGTTAACTTTGGTCGAAAAGGTCAATCCTCGATCCGATGACAAACTCATTGAACCAATAAGTCGACATTTGACCAAAAAGCCAATTTTGGTCAAAATAGTCAATTTTTGAATTAATGACCAATTATTGACCCAATAAGTTAATCTCTGACCAAAAACTGAACTTTGGTCAAAATGGTAAATACTTGAGCCAATGATAAACCCATTGACCAAATATTTTTATTTATAATTATAATTATTAAATAGTTTTATAATTAAATTATATTTATAAATAATATACTATTCTTAAAACATTTAAAATAAAAAATAATAATATTATATAAATTTATATATATATATATATATAATTTTTTTAACTATTAAATATTTTTTTAAAAAAATTATATTTAAAAAATATATATTATACTTAAAATATTTAAAATAAAAATATAATATTATATAAATTTATGTATAAATATATATATATATATATATATATATACACATATATATTTATTCATTTATAATTTATTTAACTATTAAATATTTTTATAATTAAATTAAATTTATAAATAAAATACTATACTTAAAATATTTAAAATAAAAAATAATATTAAATAAGTTTAAATATATAGTTACTTATAAATATATTTTTATTTAAAATTTAATTAATTATCAAATATTTTTATAATTAAATTATCTTTATAAACAATAAAATATACTTAAAACATTTAAAAATAATAATTTTTTTTATTTATTTGTTTATTTATATTTATATATTTGTTTATTTCTTTTTTTATTTATATATATTAATATTTGTTAATTAATTTATTTATTAGTTTATTTATTTATTTATTTATTTATTTATTTATAATGTATATATGTGTTTATTTATTTAATTATTTATAATTTATATAATTATTAATTATTTTTATAATTAAATTATATTTAATAATAAAATACTATACTTAAAATATTTAAAATAAAAAAATAATATTATATAAATATATATATATATATATAAATTTATAAATATAATATATATATTTATATATATTTTTGTCATTTCTTATACTATATAAATTTTATTTGTCATTTTTATAAATATATTTATTTGTTTATTTTTCATTTTAAATAAATTTATTTATTCATTTATCATTATATAAACATAAAATATTTAAAATAAAAAAATAATATTAAATAAATTTTATTATATATATAAATATATATTTATGTACCTCTATATATATTTTTTTATTTATAAGTTTTTTAATTATTAAATATTTTTATAATTAAATTAAAATTATAAATATTATACTTTACTTAAAATATTTAAAATAAAAAATAATATTAAATAAAATTTTATATATATATATAAATATACATTTATCTACCTCTATATATATTTTTTTATTTTTAATTTTCTTAATTATTAAATATTTTTATAACTAAATTATATTTATAAATAATATACTATAATTAAAATATTTAAAATAAAAAAAATTATATTATAAGTATTTATATATTTATATTTTATTTCATTAATTAATATTTTTATAATTAAATTATATTTATATATAATATATTTTACATAAAATATTTAAAATTAAAAAAATAATATTAATTAAATTCATATATATATATATATATATATATATATATATACTTATGTATATATATATATATATACATATATACATATATATATATATATATATATATATATATATACACATATATATATATATACATAAGTTACAAATTCGGTTCTATCATTACAAATGCTTATTGATGTATTAGATAAGGATTTGGACCTAGCTATTCTCGGAAATCTTATTGCTTCTAATAATCTTTATTACGCAATGTTGTTGTTGTTAATGAAGTATCCGGTAATTTAAATTCGAAAGTTCAATTACTGTTGATGGGATTGAGAATGAAATTGTTATCAGAGCAGAATTATCTTCTTATCAGACTAAGGAGGTTTCACCTGCTATTATTAACTATCCTATATTTCAGAATTCTTCACAGAACTTGGACTCTAATTCTTCTGATCGATTGAATGTTGTCGATACGGAATTGAAAGAAGATTGGATGGTGCAAAATTCAAAGAAGAAGAAGGAATTAAAGCAATTATCGGTATCTAATATTATCCCTCTAATACTTGCTACTTTTTCTAGGCTTACTAGAGGAAGTAGATCTACTCATGATTAATTTTTTATGTTGGAATGTTAGGGGAGTGGCCAACCCCGGCTCCCTTAGCGAGAATTTTAAGTCTCAACAGGGTTCATAAATTTTGGGTCATTGTTCTTCTTGAACCCTTGGTGAAAAAGAACTTTGATAGATTTTTAAGGAGGTTTTCCGGTTTTTCTTTTGCCTACGATTCTACTAATAAGATCTGGCTTTTTAGTAGGAAGGAGTTGAGAGTTGATATTCTTATTGATAATCCTCAATTCTTACATCTACATTTTGAGCTTGATCGGTTCAAAGGATTTGCTTACTTTTGTTTATGCTTCTTCTACTTATTGCTTGGTAGATCTGAACTTTGGTCTCATTTAAAGGATATTGGTCGGAATATGGTTGAAGGTCTGGATAGTGGGGGTGATTTTAAGCTGCATTTTGCACCCTAGTGAAAAGAAAGGAGGAAGGAATCCTAATCTTCAAGATATGCTAAATTTTACTAACCAAGTTAGTGCTGCTAATCTATTTGATATTGGGTTTGAAGGTTCTCCATTCACTTGGAGAAGAGGTTCTCTTTATGAAAGGTTGGATAGAATCTTTACTAATCGACTTTGGATTGATATGTTTAGTCTTTCCAAAGTTAAGCACTTAGCTAGACTTGGTTCAGATCATGCTCCCTTGCTTGTTCAATTCTCTCATTTTATTAATACTAAACATCATGCTTTCAGATACTTAAATGTATGGTCTACTCACCCTACTTGTTATCAAGTTGTTAAGCATAATTGGATTCTTCCATCTAATTATTCTACTGCTAATCCTTTATTGAAGTTATGGCAACTCCATAAGTCAATTGCTAAGGCTTTAATTAATTGGAATTGGACTGAATTTGGGAACCTTACATATAATATTCAAAAAGCGAGAAAATTTGGTGGCCTGAGTTGAAATTGAAGTGGAAGGTTCGGGAGGAAAAGCTGATAAAGATCTGCTGGATGCTAATGTTTTGTTGCGATATGCATTGCTTACGGGAAGAGCTCTTTCTTAAACGAAGCGACGAGTTAATCATTTACTTCATGGAGATAGGAATTCAAAATTTTTTCATGCTTATTATTAAGCATAGAAGATCCATTAATACAATTCAAAGAATTAAATCTTCTAATAATTGCTGGCTTTCTACTTCTCGGGAAATTGGGGATGATGTTTGTTCGATATTTTCAAAACCTTTTCTCTTATCAAGATACCAACTCGATATCTTTTCTATTAATCTCATGCAAGCTGATTTGCGGTTAGGCTAGGGAATTAAATCTATCCAGAATACCTAATGAGGATGAAATTTTATCTTCCATAAATTCTTTGGACGATAATAAGACAATTGGTCCGGATGGGTTTACTCCCGATTTCTATAAGAAATTCGGCGGATTATCGGGATGGATATTGTTGAGGCTATTAAGCTTTTCTTTCGGGGCATGGATCTCCCTAAGTATTTTGTATCCTCTTCAATTATTCTCATACCAAAGGATAAAAAGAAGGATTGTTGGCAAGACTTTAGACCTATTAGCATCACTTGACCTTTTCGAAAATCATCAGCAAGCTTCTTGTGGCTAGAATTCAGCCTCTTATGGATACTTTAATCTCGAAAATCAATCGGCATTTGTTAAAGGAAGAAGTATTAGTGAAAATATATTGTTAGCTCAAGAAATGCTTACCGATATTGATAAGCCTTGTAGGGGTTCTAATCGATTTTCAAATTGGATCTTTCTAAGGCTTTTGATACTATAAGTTGGTCCTTTATTCTTAAAGTGCTTTATGCTAAAGGATTCGAGTTAAGTTGCTTGTGGACTCATTTCAAGATGGTTAAGCAATAATTATTATAGTGTTCTCATTAATGGTGAGAGTAATGGGTTTTTTCGAAGCAGGTCGAGGCATTAAACAAGGAGACCCCCTTTCTCCTTATATTTTCATATTGGCTTTTGATTACCTTTCCAAGCTTCTTAATAATGTTCGGATCACTCATCCTTATACCCGGTTTCAACACGGATCCACTCAACCGATTTCCCACCTTGCATTTGCTGATGATGTCATAGTTTTCTGGAATGGTAGTAAAAACTCCATAAGAAGTTTAATGAAGGTTTTGGGTGATTTTGAAGAGGTCTCGGTATGACTTTTAACAAGTCCAAGTGTCATTTTTTGTTTAGTTCTAAATTCAATGTTAATACTAAAAAGTGGATAGCAGATTTCATTGGATTTAGGGAGGCTAAATATCCTCTTAAGTATTTGGGTTTTCCTTTAATCAAAGGTAAACTTAGACATTCCCACTATGATGATGTGGTTTCTAAAATTTACTGCTCAAATTCAATGTTGGACAAATTCATTTCTATCAAATGGTAGTAGAATCACTCTTCTCAAGAGTATTTTAACTACTTATCCTCTCTATATTCTTCAAATGATCAAGATGAAGAAAAGCACACAAAAATTACTCGTCCATTATATTTAATAAGTTTCTTTGGGAAGGTCATCATAGACAAATGCATTGGACCAATTGGGATAAAGTTTGTAAACCTATCGCTAGTGGTGGGTTGGGTTTTAAGAGTTTTCGGCAAATCGGCTTTTCCTTTTATTGCAAGCAATGGATTAACTTTAGAGCCAAGAACTCCTTATGGTCTAAGTTTTTGCATGGGAAGTACTTGTTCTAATATTCATCCTACTCAAGTACAATTGAAGAATGGGGATTCAAATCCATTGGAAGCAATTACTTGAAAGTTAGAGAAGCAGTGAACAACTTTTTGTATGGGAGCTTGGGGATGGGCAAATTCATTTTTGGAGGGATAAGTGGATTTTTAATGAGTCTCTGATTGATCTTAATATTCATCATTCCATTCATCATCCCATTCGGAAAGTAGTGATTCTTTGGACCAATTCAGAATGGGATACTTGCTAAGCTTAGTAGGCTGTGTTGATTCCGCAACCCAAAAGAAGATTTTGAATATTCCTATTCAATCAGCCAAAAGAGATAAATTGGTTACAAAGATTCCACCTAATCGAAGCTTGTCTAATTTTCTATTTAGAGGTATCCGTTCTACTAATGATTGGGGGAAGAAGCTATGGAATAAATTCTTAACACCTTCCATATCTTTTTTCGTTGGAGACTTTTCGGGAAGTTTCTTCCAACAGATGACATTCTAAAACTTAAGGGAATTCGTGGACCTTCGATTTGTCAATTTTGTCATGCTGATGAAGAATCCATTCCTCACATATTTATAAGGTGCCTTGTTGTTCAAGAGGTATGGAAATCTGTTTTGGATAATCTTGGGCTTTCTCCCAAATTTTTTTCATGGCTTAGTATTGAGTTATGTTGGCATGATTGGAAGGATTCTACTGATTATTACATTCCTCTTATTATCTTCTGGTTTATATGGATGAGAAGGAATGATGCTATTTTCAACAACAAGGATTGCTCTATCCAACATATTATCAGGAATTGTTTAACTTATGTTCACAAGGCTAGACAAATAATTAATTCTCAGCAAATTCCTGTTATTAACAAGGTCAAGCTTGTTATTTGGAGATTACCTAAGGCTCCTTGGGTTAAAATCAATTCTGATGGGAGTTTTTCTTCGATTGGTGCTTGGAATTGGGGCCATTTGCGAGGATCATATTGGTAATTGTAATTGGTTTCTCTCTGCTCCTGTGATGGCGAGATAACGATCTTGAAGCTGAAGTTATTGCTGCTTATTGGGGTCTCAAAGCTGCCTTTATTAATAAGCATAAATATATTCATATGGAGATGGATTCATTGCTTTTAGTAAAGATGTTGTTGAATGAAGTTGCTTGTTCCATGGCACATTCTTACTTGGGTTAATATGATCTTCAAGTTATCCTCCAGGCTAGTTGTTATATGGAGTCATATTAATGAGAGGGGAACCAACCTGCAAATTGGTTGGCCAAGAGAGCTTCTTCTAGGAAGGAAACAATTTGCAACTCAAGCTCTTCTTCGAGAATTTTTGTCTTCTTCTTTTTCTTTTTTAGAACTCTTTTACATGGGGACTTATTGGCCATTCCTCATGTCGGATGTTTTAAGACCTCCATTATTCAATAAAAATATATATATTTTGCCAAAAAAAAATATATATATATACATAAGTATATATATATATATATATATACATATGTATATATATATATACATATGTATATATATATATATACATATGTGTATATATATACATATGTGTATATATATACATATATATATATATATATATATATATATATATATATATATATATATTTATATATATATATAATTCTATATAATATTATTTTTATATTTTAAATTTTTTTAGTATAGTATATTATTTATAAATATAATTTAATTAAAAAAATATTTAATAGTTAAATAAATTATAAATATATATATATATATTTTTATATTTTTATATACACACATATATATTTAATTATTTTTAATTTATTTAAGTATTACAAAATTTTATAATTAAATTATATTTATAAAGAATATTCTATACTTAAAATATTTAAAATAAAAGAATTATATATATATATATATATATATATATATATATATATATATATATATATATATATATATGTATATATTTATAAATTTATATATTTACATATACCTATATATATTTTTATTTATAATTTACTTAACTATTTAATATTTTTATAATTAAATTATATTTATAAAGAATAAACTATACTTAAAACATTTAAAATAAAAAAATTATTATATATATATATACATATTTATTTATAATTTATTTAACAATTAAATATTTTTATAATTAAATTATTTTTGTAAATAATATGCTTATACTTAAAATATTTAAAATAAAAAAATAATATTAAATAAATTTTGTTATATATATAAATATATATTTATGTACTTCTATATATATTTTTTTATTTATAATTTTTTTAATTATTAAATATTTTTATAATTAAATTACAATTATAAATATTATACTTTACTTAAAATATTTAAAATAAAAAATAATATTAAATAAAAATTTTTATATATATAAATACATATTGATGTACCTCTATATATATTTTTTATTTTGAATTTTCTTAATTAATAAATATTTTTATTACTAAATTATATTTATAAATTATATACTATACTTAAAATATTTAAAATAAAAAATAATATTATATATATATATATATATATATATATATCTACATATTTGTATATTTATATTTATATATACGAGATATAAATTTATTTATTTTTAATTTATTTAACTATTAACTATTTTTATGATTAAATTGTATTTATAAATAATACACTATACTTAAAATATTTAAAATAAAAAAATAATGTTATAATACACTATACTATATATATGTATGAATAAATATATATATATATATACATACATATATATATACATATATATATATATATATATATATATATATATATATATATATATATATATATATATATATATGTATATATAAAGGTATATTTATATGTACACGTATATATATATATACCTATATATATATATATACGTACCTATATATATATATATATATATATATATATATATATATATATATATATATATATACCTTTATATGTATACTTACCTATATATATATATATATATATATATATATATATATATATATATATATATATATATATATATATATATATATATATATATATATATTATTTTATTTAATTATTAAATATTTTTATATTTAAATTATATTTATAAATAATATACTTTACTTAAAATCTTTAAAATTAAGAAATAATATTATATATATATATATAATTTTATATAATATTTATTTTTTATTTTAAATTTTTTAGGTATAGTATATTATTTATAAATATAATTTAATTAGAAAAATATTTAATTGTTAAATAAATTATAAATATATATATATATATATATATATATATATTTATTTATATACACACATATATATTTAATTATTTATAATTTATTTAAGTATAAAAAAATTTTTTAATTAAATTATATTTATAGATTTTATCCTATACTTAAAATATTTAAAATAAAAGAATAAAATTAAATATATATATATATATATATTATATTTATAAATTATAAACTATACTTAAAACATTTAAAATAAAAATATTATTTTATATGTATATTTATTTATTTATAATTTATTTAACATGTAAATATTTTTATAATTAAATTATTTTTATAAATAATTTACTATACTTAAAATATTTAAAATTAAAAAATAATATAAAATAAATTTATATATATATATAAATAAATATAAATATTTATATATATATATATATATATTTAGTTATTTATAATTTTGTTAACTATTAAATATTTTGTTCAATATTATAATTTTTTTAACTATACTTATAGTTAAAATAATTAAAATAAAAAATAATATTTAATAAATTCATATATATATATATATATATATATATATATATACCTATATATATGGAGCTATGATAGGGGATGAGAGAGGAGCTCCAGATTTTTAGGAAGGATTCTTGAGGTGTTCTTCATTTTCTTTCAGTTATGTTGAGTTTTGATTGTTTGATCTTGTCTATTTCTTTGGTTTGAAATTATTTCTTTTAATTTCAAAATCTTCTTGCTGCTGTCTTCTGTTTCCCAAGCTTTATTTTTCAATTCTGGTTATGTTGGATTCCTTTTTTGGAGATCTAACATTTCTTCCTTCTTTGGTTCTGGTGATTTCCTGGTTTTGATTGTTTCAAAATTCTAGTTTAATTCTGGTCCTTGGATTTCTGGAGAATCTTGGGCTGTTGCTGTGTTTTTCTTTTTTGGGAGTTGTTGATCTTTTCTTGATCATTTTCTTATGGCTGCTCCTCCTTTGAAGGCTTCTTTCCTTGATGTTGTTGGGAATGGTTTGGGGAATCATCATGATAAACTTATCTTCCCTCAAATTTATCATGATTCTGCGGCTGGAAAGGGTGACTGCCCTTTCATTAAGCAGGTGGTCAAGAAAGGGGGTAAACTTGCCCTCATATTCTCTGATAATGAGCTGTCCTCTTTGGTTGATCTTCATAAGTTTACATTGATTGGTAAATTCCAATATGGAAATCCAAAGATGTATCTTATTAGAAAATGTTTTGAGGATTTCAAATTATTGGGTAATTGAAAGGTTGGACTTTTTGATTGGAGGCATAAAATGATACATTTATCTAAAGAAGAAGATTATGCCAACTTATTCTCAAAGAAGGTTTTAGTGATAGAGGGGAAATATATGAAGATCCTGAAATGGTCTCCAGATTTTGATCCTGATCAAGAGGCTCCAATTGTTCCCATTTGGTATAGATTGCCTAAGCTGAAACTGCACTTCTTCAACCACCAAGTTATTTATGCCATTGGGACTGCAATTGGAAGACCACTGAAATTGGATATGTCCACCTTCAATTTGTCTAGGCCTTCTTTGGCTAGAATTCTTGTGGAAAGAGACATCACACTTCCTGATATTGATGAGATTTGGCTAGGCTCTCCACATAATGGGTATTGGCAACCTATTGTGATGGAACAAAGACTTGTGTACTGCCATCATTGTAAAATGTTTGGGCATTCCAAGGATCTTTGTTACAGACTTCAGCCTAATATGAGACCTATTAAAAGTAAAGCTAATAACTTAAATAGTGATGCTGTGAAGGGAAATCTGATTGTTAATGATCTAGATACTACTAATGCTAGAGGTAATGAGCAAACTTTTATTATTTCTGATGACAAAAATGTTGTGGGGAATTCTATTCTTGTCCAAAATTCTACAGTCACTAAATTGGTTCTTGATACTGTACCTTCCACTGAAACTGCTTTGGATGACAATATGCCTGGTAACTCTGATGTTTTATTGACTCATATTGTGATTGATCCAGCTCTTGAGCCACAAAAAGAGATGTCTGCCGTGGATTTTGGTAAAGATTCTATGGGTTTATCTGCTGCTCCTGTTTCTGAAAATTCAACTGATACTAATAAGAATGATACACATATGGCTGGGGAAGCATTACATCAAAATACCAATTATCCTATTTTTCAGTATAAGGATCAAATCAGTATAGAAGTAACTATCAACACAGCTGCTATAAATAAAGAATTGCAAAGTGACTGGGTAGTGCAGAAAAGTAAAAAAGAAAAAAATCTTTGGAATTGAAACATCATTCTGATGCTAATATCATACCTTCAAGTGCATCTACTCCTTCCTTCTCAATATTGACTAGAGGGAGAAGAGTCATGCCTAATGATTAAATTCATCTGCTGGAATATTAGGGGAGTGGCAAATCCTGGCTCCCTTAATAGATTAATGAGTTTGAACAGGATTCATAAATTTTGAGTGGTTGTTTTACTTGAACCCTTGGTGAAATCTAATCTTGGTAGATTCACCAATAAATTCAAAGGTTTCAACTTTATTTCTAACTCTTCCAACAAGATTTGGTTATTCTATAGGAAAGAGTTAAAAATTGATATAATTCTAGATCATTCTCAATTTCTGCATTTTCATTTTGAGCTAGAGTATTTTAGTGGTTTTGCTACATTTATTTATGCTGCTTCTTCCATCAATGATAAAAAGGAGCTATGGAATCATTTGCACTTTATTGGGCAGAATGTTGATCAAGGTTGGCTTGTTGGGGGACATTTTAATTCTATTGCTCATCCTAGTGAGAAGAAGGGTGGTAGAGCTCCAAAGTTATAGGATATGCTCAATTTCTCCAATCATATTAGAGAAACTAATCTATTTGATCTTGGATTTGAAGGGTCTCCTTTCACTTGGAAGAGCGGTAAAAAGGCTTGATAGGCTATTAGCTAATCAGGCTTGGTTAGATATGTTCCCCATATCCAAGGTGCAGCATCTTACTAGAATTGGTTCTGATCATGCCCATCTGCTAGCTATCTTTTCTATAATTCCTGCTGTTAGGAATAAATCTTTCAGATACTTAAATGTGTGGTCTACTCATCCTTCTTTCCAAAAAGTGATTGAGGACAATTGGGTCTGTCCTCGGGTTTTTCAAAGGCTGATCCTATGGTACAACTTTGGCGATCTCAAAAGTATTGGCTAAGGTTTTAAATGATTGGAATTGGAATGTTTTTGATAATCTGACTGAAAACATCATCAAAGCTGAAAACCTTGTTAAAGCTAAGGAGATAGAGGTTGAGTTAGGTATTTGTGCTAAATCTCAACTGTATGAAGCTAATGAAAAATTAAGTACTGCTATAGCTAATGAGGAATTATTCCTATTACAAAAAGCTTCTGCTAGTCATTTTCTTTATGGAGATCGAAATTCCAAATACTTTCATGCTGTAATCAAATACAGGAGATCAATTAATACTATTTTTAAAATCATCTGATCTAAAGGGTTGGTTATATAACTCTCAAGATATTGCTAATGATGCTATTGGGTATTTTCAGAAGCTCTTTTCTTTCAAACCCACCAATATTGATTTATTTTTTGTTGAGTTATTAAGAGAAGGAATTCTCAATGGTAATGGTGCTAATGTAATCCAGATCCCTGATGAGGAGGAGATACTTAAAGTTATTAACTCCATGGATGTTAAGAAAACTGCTGGTCCTGATGGGTTTTCATCTGATTTCTATAAAAGATATTGGGGTATAATCAAAGGCAAATTGATTCCTGCTGCTAAAGCATTTTTTCAAGGGGTAGAGCTCCCTAAATACTTTGCTGCTTCCTCCATTATACTTATTCCTAAAGATAAAATTAAAACTAGTTGTCGTGATTTTAAACCCATTTGTATCTCTTCCATTTTTTCTAAGATTCTCAGCAAGATTATTGTGGAAAGACTGCAGCCTTTTTTTATCTAAACTGATTTCAGCTAATCAATCTGCTTATATTAAAGGAAGAAATATTTCTGATAATGTGCTTTTAGCACAGGAACTACTCACTGACATTGATAAAGCTTGTAGAGGCTCTAACATAATTATTAAATTAGATTTATCCAAAGCTTTTGATTCAATCGAGTTGGGCTTTTATATTAGAGGTTCTTACTTTGCTAGAGGATTTGAGTGCTGATTTCACGTAACTTTGATTTCTAGATGGATTCAAAACAATTATTATAGTATTTTGATTAATGGAAGTAGCCATTGATTCTTTCAATCTGGTAGAGGGATTAAACAAGGGGATCCCTTATCCCCTTATATCTTTATATTTGTATTTGACTATTTCTCTAGAATGCTGAATCAGCTGCAGCTCAACCATTCACATGTCCAATTTCAACATAGATCTAATCTACTAATTAGTCATCTGGCTTATGCAGATGATTTCATTGTCTTCCATAATGGCAACAAAGGCTCTATTAAACACATTATGAAAACTTTGGCTAGCTTTGAAGAGGTTTCTGGTATGGTTTTCAATAAATCCAAATGTCAATTTCTTCTTAGCTCCTGTATGAATGTCCATATAAGAAAATGGATTTCTGATTTTACTGGATTTAAAGAAGCTTGTTATCCACTTAAATACTTGGGGTTTCCTTTGATTAAAGGTAGAAGGAGACTATCACACTATGATGATGTAGTCTCTAAGATTTCTTCCCAACTCCAATGCTGGTCTAACTCTTTTTTATCCAATGGAGGTAAAATAACTCTACTTAAACACATATTAACTTCCTTTCCTCTCTACACTCTTTAGATGGTTAAAATGAAGAAAAGTACTCAAAAGTTACTTTCCATAATGTTCAATAAGTTTTTGTGGGAAGGTCAGCATAAGCATTTCCATTGGTCGAGTTGGGAGAAGGTATGCAAACCTTTGTCTGCAGTGGAGACTTAAGTTTTAAAAGTTTTCAACATTTAAATTTTGCTTATTTCTGTAAACAGTGGTTAAATTTCAGATCTAATTCATATGGGCTAAATTTATGCATGGGAAATATTGTTATAACTATCATCCTACTCAAACTATAGCTAAACTGGGTGACTCAAGAACTTGGAAGGAGCTGTTAAAGATTAGAGAGTTTGCTTGAACAACTTTTTGTTTGGGAGGTTGGAGATGGTCGGATTGATTTAGGAAAGATAATCGGTTGTTTAATGAATCTCTTTTATCTCAATACGGACATTTCTCGACAATTAATAAAGTTTCGATTCTCTGGATTAATGGAACCTTGGAAAAAATCTGTTCTTCGATACTGCTATTAACAAGGAGACCATGGAGAAAATTTTAACTCGTACTTTATTATGGAAGATAGAAAGGACGGAATACTTACTAAAGCCCCGACTTATCAAAGCTTATCAAAATTTATTACGCTTTCTAATGAATCTTCCTCTAATAATGACTGGGAAAAATCATGCGGAATAAATACATTTCACCTTCCATGTCATTTTTTTGTTGGAAGTTGTTCAGAAATTTTTTACCTACTGATGATATATTAAAATTAAAGGGTATTAGAGGTCCTTCTAGATGTATCTTTTGTTCCTCTAACGAAGAATCCATCTATCATCATTTCCTGAATTGTCCAGAAGTTAAGAAAATATGGAATTATGTTATTAGCAGCTGCAATACAAAAGTTAAATTCTCATTGTGGAACTCTATTATAGCTTATTTGTTGGATTGGAAATGGACTTGCAGAATTTTATATTCCTTTAATAGTTTTACGGTTTATCAGGTTTTCAAGAAATGGTGTGTTATTTGAAGATAAAGAGTTCTCTTCTCAGTTGGTAATTAAGCACTGTTTGGCTTATATATTCAAGATAAGGAAGCATTTTAATATAAAGCATCATCAAATGGCAGCTAAACCTTTGTTAATTCAGTGGACTCCTCCTTTGTTCCCTTGGATTAAGATCAATGTTGATGGAAGTTACAACGATGGTGTAGGTGGTATTGGTATTCTTGGTAGAAATCATAATGGTAAATGCTTATGGTTTCTAGCAGCTCCTATTATTGTCAATAATGCTCTTATAACTGAAGTCATTGCTATTTTTTGGGGTCTGAAAGCAGCTTTAATAAATAATCATCCTTCTATTCATATTGAAACTAATTCAGCTAACCTGATAAATATTCTACTGAAGAAGGCTACAGCTCCTTGGTACATTTAAATTGGGATCAACAAAATCAATCAAATTGCATCAACTATACATATCAAGTAGAGTCATGTGTATAGAGAAGGAAATCAACCAGCAAATTGGCTTGCCACTAGAGCTTCTTCATCGAATTTGCTTGTTTGCTATCCTTCTAATGGTTTCTATGATAGATCTTCTATTTACTTTGCTTTTAGTTTACTTTTGCATGGGGACCTTATGTCTATCCCTCATTTGAGATGTAATAGACTTTCCTAGATCTAATAATAAGTTATTGTTTCAAATATATATATATATATATATATATATATACCTATAAATATTTTTAATTATAATTTATTTAATTAATAAATATTTTTATAATTAAATTATATTTATAAAAAATATACTATACTTTAAACATTTAAAATAAAAAAATAATATTATATATATATATATATATATATATATATATTTATTTATAATTTAATTAATTATTAAATATTTTCATTGTTAAATTATATTTATAAATAATATACTATACATAAAACATTTAAAATAAAAAAAATAATTTTACATAAATATATATATACACACACACACACACACACACACACACACACACACACACACACACACACACACACACACACACACACACACACACACACACACACACACACACACACACACACACACACACACACACACGTACATATAAATTTATTTTTTTATAATTTATTTAACTATTAGATATTTTAATAATTAAATTATATTTATAAATAATATACTATGATTAAAAAATTTAAAAAATATTATTAAATATATATATATATATATATATATATATATAATTTTTTAACTATTAAATATTTTTATAATTAAATTTAATTTAAAATAATATACTATACTTAAAATATTTAAAATAAAAAAATAACGTTATAAATTTATGTATAAATAAATATATATATATATATATATATATTTATTTATCATTGTTTTAACTATTAAATAATTTTATAATTAAATTATATTTATTAATAATATATTATACTTAAAATAATTAAAATAAATAATAATATTAAAAAAATTTTATTACATATATAAATATATATTTATGTACCTCTATATATATTTTTTTATTTATAATTTATTAATTATTAAATATTTTTATAATTAAATTATGTTTACAAATAATATACTATACTTAAAATATTTAAAATAAAAAATAAATTTATTTATATATATATATATATATATATATATAAGTATATATTTATATTTTTATTTATAATTTATTTAATTATTAAATATTTTTATAATTAAATTATATTTATAAATAATATACTATACTTAAAACATTTAAAATAAAAATAATAATATATATATATATATATATATATATATATATATATATATATATATTATTTATAATTTATTTAATTATTACTTATTTGTATAATTAAATTATATTTATAAATAATATACTATACTTAAAACATTTAAAATAAAAAAATAATATTATATATATATATTTATATTTATAATTTACTTAACTATTAAATATTAATGATCAATCCATGACCTAATGCCCAAACCATTAGCACAATAGGTCAACTTTTGACCAAAAAGTTAATTTTGGTTAAAATATTTTATTTTTGAATTAATGACCAATTATTGACCCAATAGTCAATCTGTGACAAAAAAGTCAACTTTGGTCAAAATGGTCAATCCTTGACCCAATGACAAACTCATTAACCAAATAGGTCAACTTCTGACCAAAAAGTCAATTTTGGTCAAAATAGTCATTTTTTAACCTAATGACTACCCTTTGACCTAATAGGTCAACTTTTGAACAGAAAGTCAACTTGGTCAAAATGATCAATTTTTGACACAATGACCAACCCACTGACCTAATAGATCAACTTTTTGACTAAAAATTCATTTTCGGTCAAAATGGTCAATTCTTGACCCAATTACCAACTCATTGACCAAATAGGTCAACTTTTGACCAAAAAGTCAACTTTGGTTAAAATGGTCAATTTTTAACCTAATGACCAACCCATTGACCCAGTAGGTCTACTTTTGACCAAAAAGTCATCTTTGATCAAAATGGTAAATTCTTAACCCAATTACCAACTCATTGACCAAATAAGTCAACTTATGACCAAAAGTCAACTTTGGTCAAAATAGTCAATATCTAACCCAATGACCACATTGTTGACCCGATAGATTAAATTTTGACCAAAAATTCAATTTTGGTCAAAATAGGTCAACTTTTGACCAAAAAGTAATCTTTGGTCAAAATGGCCAATTTATGACCCAATGACCACCCCATTGACCCAAAGATCATCCCATTGACCTAATAGGTCGGTTTTTGATCAAAAAGTAAATTTTGGTCAAAATTATTAATTTTAGATCTAATGACCAATTATTCACTCAATAAGTTAATCTCTGACCAAAAAGTCAACTTTGGTCAAAATATTCAATCCTTAACCCAATGACAAACCCATTGGCCAAATAGGTCAACTTTTGACCAAATAGTCAATTTTGGTCAAAATAGTCAATTTTTGACTGAATGACCACCAATTGACTAAATAACAGCTTTTGACCAAAAAGTCAACTTTGGTAAAATGATAAGTCATATTTTGACCAATAACTCAATTTTTGACCGAAATATGTCAACTTTTGACCAAAAATGTTAATTTTAGTTAAAATGGTCAACCTTTGAACAAAAAGATAACTTTGGTCAAAATGGTAAATCCTTAACCCAATGACCAACCCACTGACCCAATAGATCGACTTTTGTCCAAAAAGTTAATTTTGGTCAAAATAGTAAATTTTTTACATAATTCCCAATTATTGACCCAATAGGTCAACTTTTGAACAAAAAAGCTAATTTTGGTCAAAATTGGTAATTTTTGACCTAATGACCACCTCATTGACCCAAATGGTCAACTTTTGACCAAAAAGTCAAATTTGGTCAAAATGGTCAATTTCTGACACAATGACATAAATGTCAACTTTGGTGAAAATGGTCAATCCTTCATCCAATGACCAACCCATTGACCCAATTTGTTAAGTTTTGACTAAAAAGTCAACTTTGGCCAAAATAGTTAATCCTCGACCCAATGACCAACCTATTGACCCAATAGGTCAACTTTTGACCAAAATGTCAATTTTGCTCAAAATTGTCATTTTTTATCTAATGACCGATTATTGACCGATAAGGAAATCTACGACCAAAAATCGACTTTGGTCATAATTATCAATCCTTGACCCAATGACCAACCCATTAAACCAATAGGTTAATTTTTGACCAAAAAGTTAACTTTAGTCAAAATGGTCAAACCTTGACCCAATAACCAACCCATTGACCCAATATGTCAACCTTTGACCAAAAAGTCAATTTAGGTCAAAATAGTCAAATTTTGATCTAATGACCCCCCAATAACCAAATAGGTCAACTTTTGACAAAAAGTCAACTTTGATCGAAATGGTCAATTTTTGACCCAATGGTCAACTTTGATCATTGTGTCAGAAATTAACCATTTTGATCAAATTTGACTTTTGGTCAAAAGTTGACCTTTTGAGTCAATGAGGTGGTCATTAGGTCGAAAATTGACTTTTTTTTTCAAAAGTTGACCGAATGGGCCAATACTTGGTAATTATGTCAAAATTTACTATTTTGACCAAAATTGACTTTTTAGTTAAAATTCGATCTATTGGGTCAGTTGGTTGGTTATTGGGTCAAGGATTGACAATTATGACTAAAGTTGACTTTTTGATCAAAGATTTTCTTATTGGGTTAATAATTGGTCATTAGGTCAAAATTGTCTATTTTGACCAAAAAGTCGACTTTTTTGTCAAAATTTGACCAATTTGGCCTGCGGTTTGGTTATTGGGTAAAAAATTGACCATTTTGACCAAAGTTGACTTTTTGGTCAAAAGTTGACCTATTTGGTTAATGGGGGGTCATTAGGTCAAAATTTGACTATTTTGACCAAAATTGACTTTTTGGAAAAAGTTGACATATTGGGTCAATGGGTTGGTTATTGGGTCAAGGTATAACCATTTTGACTAAAGTTAACTTTTTGGTCAAAAGTTAACTTATTGGGCCAATGAGTTGGTCATTGGGTAGGAAATTGACCATTGTAACTAAAGTTGACTATTTGGTCAAAAGTTCACCGATTGGGTCAATGGGTTTGTCATTGGGTCAAAGATTGACCATTTTGATCAAAATTGACTTTTTGGTCAGAGATTGGCTTACTGGGTCAATTATTGGTCATTTGGTCAAAACATTGACTATTTTGACCAAAATTAAATTTTTTGTCAAAAGTTAACCCATTGGGTCGATGGGGTGGTCATTGGATCAGGAATTCTTCTTTTTGACCAAAGATGACTTTTTGTCGAAAGTTGACTCCTTGGAGTCGATGGGTTGGTCATTGGGTCGAGGATAGACCATTTTGACCAAAGTTGACTTTTTGGTCGGAGATTGACTCCTTTGGGTTAATAATTGGTCATTAGGTCGAAAATTGACTATTTTGTCCAAAATTGATTTTTGGTCGAACATTGACCTCTTTGAGTCGATGTGTTGGTCGTTGGGTCAAAAATTGATCATTTTGACCAAAGTTGACTTTTTGGTCAAAAGTTTACATATTGAGTCAATGGTTTGGTCATTGGGTCAAAGCTTGATCATTTTGACCATAGTTGACTTTTTTGTCAGATATTGACTTACTGGGTCTAAAATTGGTCATTAGGTCAAAAATTAATTATTTTGGCCAAAATTAAATTTTTTGTCAAAAGTTTACCCATTGGGTCAACGAGGTGGCATTGGGTCAGAAATTGCCTATTTTGACCAAAGTTGACTTTTTAGTCAAAAGTTGATCTATTTGATCAATGAGTTCATAATTGGGTCAAGATTTGACCATTTTGACTGAAGAAAACTTTTTGGTCAAAATTTGATATATTGGGTCAACGGGTAGGTCATTGGGTAAAAAATTGACCATTTTGACCAAAGTTGACTTTTTGGTCAAAAGTTGACCTATTGGGTTAATGGGTGGTCATTAGGTCAAAAATTGACTATTTTGACCAAAATTGACTTTTTGGTGAAAAGTTATCTTGTTGGGTCAAGGTGTTTGTCATTAGGTGAAGGATTGATTATCTTGACAAAAATTAACTTTTTGGTCAGAGATTGACTTATTTGGTCATTAATTGGTCATTAGGTCAAAAATTGACTATTAAATATTTTTATAATTAAATTATATTTATAAATAATGTACTATACATAAAAATTTTAAAATAAAAAATAATATTATATAGAATTATATATAATATTTAATTATAAAAATATTTAATTATTAAATAAATTATAAATAAAAAATGTATATATATATTTATATATATATATATATACATATACATATATATATATATATATATAATATTATTTTTTTATTTTAAATGTTTAAAGTATAGTATATTATCTATAAATATAATTTAACTATAAAAATATTTAATTATTTATAATTTATTTAACTATTAAAAATTTATATTAATATATATCTATATATATTTTTATTTACAATTTATTTAATTATTAAATATTTTTATGATTAAATTATATTTATAAATAATATACTATATTTAAAAATAATTAAAACAAAAAATATAATATTAAATAAATATGTATATATATATATACCTATATATATTTTTTTATTTATAATTTATTTAATAAATAAATATTTTCATAAGAAAATTATATTTATACATAATATACTATACTTTAAACATTTAAAAAAAATATAATATATATATATATATATATATATATACACATATATATATATTATCTATAATTTATTTAATTATTAATTATTTTTTAAATTAAATTATATTTATAAATAATATTCTATACTTAAAACATTTAAAATAAAAAAATAATATTATATATATATATATATATGATATATATATATATATATATATATATATATATATATATTTATATTTATATATACCTATATATATATTTATTTATAATTAATTTTATTACTAAATATTTTTATAATTAAATTATATTTATAAATAATATTATACTTAAAATTTTTAAAATAAAAAAATAATATTATATAAATATATAAATATATATATTTATTTAAATATATATATATATATATATATATTTGTTTATTTATAATTTTATTAAATATTAAATATTTTTGTAATTAAATTATATTTAAAAATAATATACAATACTTAAAATATTTAAATTAAAAAAATAATATTATTAAAATTTTTATATACATATATATATATATGTATATATAAATATCTAAATATATATTTATATTTATATATAAATATATTTATTTATTTATAATTTATTTAAATATTAAGTATTTTTATAGTTAAATTATATTTATAAATTATGCTTAAAATATTTAAAATAAAAAAATAATACAAAATAAATTTTTATATAAAAAAATATATGTAAATTTAAATTTACATATACCTATTTATATATTTTTATTTATAATTTTTTTAATTATTAAATATTTTTATAATTAAATTATATTTATAAGTAATATACTATACTTAAAATATTTAAAATAAAAAAATAATATAATATAAATCTATATACATATAAATATTTATATATATCGATTCATATATTTTTATTTATAATTTATTTAATTATTAAATATTTTTCAATTAAATTAAATTTATAGATAATATACTATACTTAAAATATTTAAAATAAAAAAAATAATATTAAATAAAATTATAAATATATATATCTTTGTAAATACCTATATATATTTTTATTTATAATTTATTTAACTATTAAATATTTTTATAATTAAATTATATTTATAAATAATATAGTATACTTAAAATATTTAAAATAAAAAAATAATATTATATAAATTTATACATATATACATACATATATATAAATATATATATTTACAAATATATACATATTTATATTTATTTATTTATTATTTTTTGACTAATAAATATTTTTATAATTAAAGTATATTTAAAAATAATATACTATACTTAAATTATTTAAAATAAAAAAATAATATTATATAAATTTATATATATATATATATATATATATATATATATATATATATATATATACCTATAGATATATATATATATATATATATTCTTATTTATAATTTAATTAATTATTAAATATTTTTATAATTAAATTATATTTATAAATAATATATCATACTTAAAATATTTATAATAAAAAATAATATTATATATATATATATAAATATTTATATATAATTTAATTATTTATAAATATGATTTAATTATATATATATATATATATGTACATATATATAGATAGATATATATATATATATATATATATATATATATATATATATATTATTTATTTATAATTTATTTAACTATTAAATATTTTTATAATTAAAATATATTTATAAATAATATACTATAATTAAAAAATTTAAAATAAAAAAATAATTATATATATATATATATATATATATTTATATTTATATATTTATATATACCTATATATATTTTTATTTATAATTTACTTAACTATTAAATATTTTAATAATTAAATTAAGATTATAAATAATAAACTATACTTAAAACATTTAAAATAAAAAAATAATTATATATATATATATATATATATATATATATATATATATATATATATATATATACAATTTGTTTAACAATTAAATATTTTTATAATTAAATTATATTTATAAATAATATACTATACTTAAAATACTTAAAATTAAAAAATAATATAAAATAAATTTATATATATAAAAATAAATATATATATTTATAAATATATATATTACTTGCTCACTTTCACATTGCCCATCGGTTCATTTATCGAAAGGTAATAGATCCACTAACTGACTTGCTAGGCTTGATTCATTGAGTAACCAAATTGTGGCAGGTACGCTCCCGCCCCTTGCCTTAAAAAATTTAATTAACGGGGATAATATCGATGCCCCTTTCATTCACCCCAAAACTTAAACTTCATGTGCTTTCCATCTCTTTCGTTAGACTCTCTTTTATTTACATATATATATATATATATATATATAAGTCTAAGAATAAATATTTATATATATGTGTGTATGTAACAAAGCTTTATATAGAGAGACATATAGAGCTTTGTTAAATACACATATATATAAGTCTCTCTATATAAAGCTTTGTTACATACACACATATATATATAAATATTTATTCTTAGACTTATATATATATATATATATATATATATATATGTACACATGTGTGTGTGTGTATAGCAATCTTTATATATCTAATTTTTGTTCCTTCATGCTTAGTTGTTCCGTTTTCTGCTATCTGCCTTTTGGATAGCCCAAGAATATCCAAAACAGATTTCCATACATCTTGAACAACAAAGCACCATATAAATATGTGAGAAATGGATTACTCATTAGAATGGCAGAAATTGTCTAACTTATATTCATAAGGCTAGACAAATACTTAATTCCCAACAGATTTCAGTTATTAACAATGTCAAACTTGTTATTTGGAGATTGCCAAAGGATCCTTGGATTAAAATAAATACTGATGGAAGTCTTTCTTCATTGTGTGCTGGAATTGGGGCAATTTGCAGGAATTATCATGGTAATTGCATTTGGTTTCTATCTGCTCCAGTTATGGCCGAGAATAGTCTTGAAACTGAAATAATTGCTGCTTACTGGGGTCTTAAAGCTAACTTCCTTAATAATCAAAATTTCATTCATATGGAGATGGATTCATTGCTTTTAGTGCAGATGTTATTGAATAAATTTGTTGTTCCTTGGAATATTTTTATTTGGATTAATATAATCTTCAAGTTATCCTCTAAATTAGCTGTTATTTGGAGTCATGTTCATAGAGAGGGGAATCAACCTGCAAATTGGTTGGTCAATAGAGCTTCTTCTAGTAAGGAAATAATTTGTGACTCTAGCTCTTCTTCAGAGTTTCTATCTTCTTCTTTTTCTGTTTTTAGAGCTCTTTTGCATGGGGACTTATTAGCCATTCCTCATGTCGGATGTAATAAAACCACCTTTACATGATAAAATTACCTTTTTTGTGGAATATATATATATATATATATATATATATATTTATATATATATA